>SNQJ01S0030182.1:59636-69770 GCA_010110895.2 Picea sitchensis
TCAAGTGTGGTATCTCTGTTAGGATTTTATATCCTAGGGAATATTTTGATTCATTGGCAGATCCTGAAGGTTCGGTAAGGACGGTCTTCCAAAGTACCATGTGGTATCTCTGTTAGGATTTTACATCCTAGGGAATCTTATCATTCCTGGGAAGATCTTGAAGGTCCAGTAACGACGCTCTATCAAAGTACAACAAAATAAATTTGTTGCACCTACCTCATTATGTTGTCATATGTTGATGATGTTGGTGTCTTAGCCTCATGTTGATGATGTCATTGTCTCAACCTCGTGTTGATGATGTTGTTGTCTCAACCTCGTGTTGATGATATTGTTGTTTCAGCCTCGTGTTGATGATGTTGATTGATTCAGCCTCATGTTGTTGATAATGTTGTACCAGCCTCGTGTTGTTGATAATGATGTACCATTCTTGTGTTGGTAAGATTATTGCTCTAGATTCATGCTATTTATGTTGATGTTTCAACTTCATGCTAACCATGATGATGATGATGATGCTATTCCAGCTCCATCATGTAAATGATGATGATGATTCTATTCCAGCCCCATGTTGTGAATGATGATTATGATTTTATTCCAACTCCATTTTGTGAATGATGATGATGATGATGCTATTCCAACTCCATGTTGTGAACGATGATGATGATGTTATTCCATCTCCATGTTGTGAAATATGATGATACTACTCCAGCTCCATGCTGTGAACGATGATGAGAAAAACTTCTGATGATTTGTAGATATGCCATTCAATGTTTCAGATGATGATGATGTTGTTTCCCTCTCTCTCTCTTGATGATGTTGTATTGGGTTATGTCAGTAGAATACCCTTCTTGTTAAGGGGGAGTGTTGAAATATTGTAACTGTGAATAATATTCTAATTATAATTGAGTTATTATTATATAGATCAAATCCCCTTTTGTGGATTGACCATGTCGGGTCTTGTATAAGACCAAATCTCCTCTTGTGGATTGGTCGAACCATATTCATATGGTGGTATTTGAGAAATCGACCCTTAGGGTTCATTAAAGTGGTTTTAACCACTATTGGAAGAAGCCGCCCCTGCTTGGTGAAGAGAAATATCCCTAGTGCCCCTCATCTAGTATAAATAAGAGAGGATGGCGCCGCATTCATTCACTCAGTCAATCACTCAACAAGTGTGCATCTTTTGGAGGTAGCTACAGTTACAAGAAGGAGAAGAAAGGTGCATTCTCAGTCTTGGATATTCTTTAGTCTTGGCATTGTATTTGCAATCTATTATTGAGGAATTGTTTGTTGGGTTTTCTCCCCCATGAGGGTTTCCTGGGATAAAATGTTGTGTACCTTGTGATTGTGTTTCGTTCAGTGATCCTACTTATGTTGTTATGCTCTAGTAATTTGAAAAGAACTTAATAACAACTCTAAATTTAACAAAAGGCACAAAGAAAATTGAAGTTAAGAGTTCAAGGGAATCAGATTATGCATCTGACTCTAACGAGGGCCATACACCTGGAGTAAATTTCATGGAACAGGAAAAATATACACTAGTAGAGGTAATTTTTAAAGCAACTAAAAATAGAGGACAACATATGGAAACAGAGGATTTGACGGTTGAATAAACATGCAACAATGAGACCATGAACGAGACGTTTATAGACATACTTACTCAGAATTCAAAAGAAAATCAAGTTGGAGAAAGAAGAGATACAATTCATCAATCAAGAGTGATCAAAACACAAACAAAAAAATTCATAGGTAAGAATCATATATTCCCCATTTTTAAAGCATACAATCCTAGGCATTTGAAGATGTTAAGAGAAAACACGAAGTCAAAAATGGAAAATATGAAATTGAAGAGGAAAGTAAAGAAGTTGAGACAGGAAAGAGACAGTATAATGAACACTTTGTTATGGGCAATTGAAAATGATGAAAAACCATTAAAAAAGGTTGATGAGGAGGACATGACAAATGTATAAATTTCATAAATACAATCTTAGATGACATATTTACAAACACTTATGCATTTCTTCAACTCAGTCCTGACTTACCTGGATGGAGAAATCAGGATCTAGGTGTCATCAATAGAGAGAGTCATAAACGTGTTATTAACAAACTCAAGCAGAAGTGGTTTTCCCTCTATCTCACTCAAGAGAATAGATGGAAAATAAAGATTGGTATGTACAGAAATAGACTGCAAGAAATGGAAAGTAAGTTGCAAGATGCTTGTTCTCTAGGAATAGAGGGACTACTCCACAAGGATCCATCTAGAATCCATCATATCTACATGCATGATAGATGGACACAGTTCATGATCAAACGGTTAGAAAATGGTATAATTCATAATATTATCACTCCCAAAGATTTTATAACATATTTTCTCTAAGTGGAAGATCATGACAAGAACTTGCTTTGTGAATTATACTTATTCAAGTTTGTCATACCAAACCATACCCATTGGAATCCCAATCTATTTGTGGGTGATATACAACTTAGATCTTTTACTTATTTAATTTTTGGGTGATAAAATGGAAGGTTGCACGTGACTCATATACCTAGGTAGAATTCAATTCAAGTTTAATAGTACGGGAAGAATACCCCATGTTCGTGTAATTATTGAGGATTACAAGGACTTGCTACAAGATCTAGGAGACTCTCACGGATTTAGAATGCATAGACAATATGCAATTACCAATCATCAAGAAGTTTCACAAGCCCATTCCTTGCAAGCATTGTTAGCTTCTCATTAAATTTGGCAAACACTTCAAAATCCATTAAGGAATAGAATCCCTACAGGGTATCCACGTTTTCAGCTTGCCTTGTCTAGAATTTCCCTATACATAAATTCCATGAAAATACATGGGAACCAATGGTTGGGAATAAGGTTTAATTTCCCATTAATATGGTGTCCAACTCAGCAATACAAGGCCATATTTCAATGGAAAAACATGCAGGAGATAGCTCTCTGGAAACAGGTTGACAGGAACTTGGGTTTTATCCTAGCACAACTTTTGGGCATATTTCCTATAACTAGACAACAATACACCTTGAGGTTCCTGAGGATGAGTATGAGATTGCATGAGGCCATGCAAATGACTTGGCGGGGGGGAATTTTAGGACCAGGAAATGACATCTTTTTTACTTCATTTCCATATATGTTGAACCACTAAAAGTCTCATTAATCTTTATATATGACCATTTCTTGCCTATCCTGACCATTTTAAATACAAAGGTAATATGGATTAGTTTTCCTATGTTATTCTTGTTTATATGATAAAATTAGAATAGATTATAAGTGTTTTTGTCTTTAATTGAAATGAGGGTACTAACCATAAAAATTCAAGAAACGATTCAAATAGATTTCATGATTGCTTACTCTAGAATAAGGAATGAAGGGTTTCTTTTGAAGTTAATGAAAGTTCGTTTTGAGGAATTTAATTCGACTTCAATAGAGAACATATGGACAAGGATGGAGAGGGAATATAGGGATAGTTCAAGCTTGGTTATGGCTGCCCTCAAGTTTCTCTCTTGAAATTCGTGGGTTGTTGGCATATTTTATACTTCAGTCTATACATTCATCTTGGTTATCCACTTTGCCTTAAAATGAAGCTTTTATAAACCTACAGAATTTGGGATGAATGTAATTACAAACAATTTGATTTTGATTCTTGTTTTAGATATAAAAAGACCAGTTCCATTTGTGTATGGGTAACTGGAGAAGACACTTTGTGAATATAATCTATAGCTCGTTGTTTGATATTTCAAGTTCTATTTTATGTTATGAGTAAATTGTGAAAGTGTTAAGTTAGTTTCATAAGTTTGGTACGTGTTTGAAGGAGGCCTCACTTCAAAGAAGTGTTTTGMGTTTTTGTGTATATATACATTTCTAATTTTAGTTGTTATTTTATTTTCACTTCGAACTTTGTCTTCTTGCTGTAGATTTTTTGTTCAAATGTAAATTACATTATTTTTTTAATTATGTCTTCTATACTCTATTTTTAAGTATAGCATAATACAAGCCTATAGTTATTTACTTAGCTACCAAATTTCATTCTTGTCTTTATTTAATGTTTATTTTTGCAATTTAGAATTTGAATGAAATGATTATATTTTCATGTCTCGCTCCTAGAGCATTAATGGGAACCAATAAAAACCCATGAACAGTGCAACCAATAGTCAAATTTAAAATAATCAAAGTAGTTCTTTTATTCTTGGTTTGGTTTTGATTTAAAAGTCTTTGTTTTAGTACGCAAGTCAGTCAATTTATAGCTTCGTAGTTCTGTGCAAATAGCATCAATGTCTCACAAGTTTCAAAAAGAAATCTGGGTTGATATTTAAATGAAGCCTTAGGATAGTTGTATTTCAATCAACATATTTTAGTGTTGTCAGAGATATGAAGTTTATCAATTGAATGATAATGGGATTATCTTTATAAAAATAGAATGTATTGTTGGCGCACAGTGGGCAGACCCAGGGTTAATCATTAATAAACCAACAAATCCCTTAAACACTAGCCCTTTCGACATCACTTTCAACCAAGTGAAATCTCACATGAGGCATCTAGAGGGGCTCTGGGAACAAAGTTTCTACAGTGGGGGGAAATGAGGCATTCAACATAACCATATTATTCATCTACTGTGTGTGCAGTTTCTATTACTTAACCTTTAATTGTCATGCAATATACCCTATGCGCTACATTACTCCACTTAACATTCATTCACTCATCGTTATCTTAAGTCTGTAGGATAGTATTAGCATATATCAATGACATCTTCATAATACTAAAAATGTACCATCATCACATAGTAACCATAAACAGTAAACATATCTATACTAACCATCCATCATATGCATCAGAACATAACACACAAAAGCAACACATCAAGACACAAGGTTTTAATGTGGTTCACCCGAAACTGGGCTTAGAGTTGTGCATTGCGCTTACAATAAGATATATCTATTGACATTACCTAAACATGCCTCATTCATTCTACTACAGTGCGATCCTAACTCCCAAAAACCTCAGTCGTTCTGCTACAGTGTGATCCTAACTCCCGAAAACCTCAGTCATGACTCAAAACACCAGAACACTTAGCCAATTATTCACTCTTACATTCTTGACTCTCTCATCATCCTCTTTTTCTACCCAAAAATTACATATTTATAGTATTTCATTAGGGCTAAACCCATTAAAACAAGGTTACCAAGTGGACAAATTGTCCCAAAACTTCTTAATTAACTCATGTTTCTTGCGTGTTRACTCATAATAATTCACTAGATCCTTTCGCGCGTGTTGTTGCTTTGCCAAAATGTCGCATGATTCGCTTCTGCGCAATTCTTAAAACTTACCCAAAATAGCCTACTCAAACATGCCCCCAACACTAACATGTGGCTCATCCCGAGYAACTTTAGGCCTACTTCCAGGTTTCCAAGAACTTTTGTAGTGTAYCGTTGGTCGTTGCAACTTTTTCCCTGGCTTGTGTTTCATGTTGTACAATTTCCTTGGCCATTTCTGCAGTTAAGTGAGCCTTCAATTTTTCAGCAATTTCTCATGCTACCTACTTGACCTTGCCTTGAGTAGCTACTAACTCTGCAGTCTCCTTATAGGCTTCTTCTTGCAATACCTCAATATTTTTCATGCGAACTTGTTGCTCTGCCCTTAGCTAATTCATTTCTAAATATAGCTTCTTGTTTTTGTCCATTGTTTTTACCACCTCTGTCAGTATTAATGCACTCATTACTTCTTTGAACTTCTATGTCTTATCCTATGCAACATGTATCTTCTGACCAATCTCCTATGACTCCACATCTTCAGTCAGTTGCATCCAAACACCCGTGCTTTTTTCATACAACTTAGGACATTCTAATTACATACTCTTGATGTTCTTTGTGCCTGTAGTGGCCATCTTTTCACGTTGATTCATTTCCTCTGAGGGAATGATTGGTATCTGTCATGCCTCTAAGTCAATGATCTTTGTTCAGAAGCCCTGAATGGCTTCACTCATCTTTGTCATATGTTCCTCCAATCGGACGTCTTCCTCCCTTAGCAGTTCTGGAATAATATTATAGACCCCCTCGACTGCATGTTTGACTCTTTTTACCTTATGTGCTACCTCGTCCTGTTCCTGCCTAAGTTGGTCATATTTTTCTTGCAATATGTCTTTATATGTGATTGTCTTTGTCAACTCCAACAAGGTTGACATTGTGCACACTTGAAGTTCCTTTGTCATGCTCGATTGTAAGCCATAAAAAATTTATATAGGCAACTGAGCTAACACTAAGTCAATGTGACTTAGTGACTTGGCTTGCTCTTTTAATTCTATCGTGGGGAACTCTAAGGATCTTGTCGCTATCTTCATTACCCGTATTTATCTTGATATGATATATGTCATCTATTGCACCTCAGTTTTTTGCATTGTATTCTATGCTTGCACTTTTTGTCCTGTTTGTATTGTTGCAAGTTTCGTGGTCTCCAAAAATTGTCGCAACACAACAATCTGTTCTTTCATATCTTAATGCCTTTCTTCTTGTTGTTTTGTCGCATGATCAAAAACTTCATCTGTTGCTTCCTTAACTTTTTGTGCAATCTTATCCAAGCCATATTTTGTGAGGGATTGAATGGTTGGTTCACTTACATATTTCATTTTCTTGTGTTGGGTGGCTACTTTCCCTGTCTTCTTCTTTTCTCTTCTCTCGTGTGTGGGATTGTCTTTTGTTTTTTTCTACCTGTGTCATTTCCTTTTTCCTATTCTTCTTCTTCTTCATCATCATCATCTATATCTTGTACTTTTGGATTGTGTTTCTCTAGTTGCTATGTATATGTCGTTTGGATATTCCAATCATCATCCCAATATTCCATAATGTGTCCCATCTCTTCCTTAGTTAACATGTACCGTGTGGGAAGTCATTCATGATTTGGGTCCTTTTTCACTTTCACATACATGTGATGGAATCCTACCTTAAATCACACAACTAGCTTGTATGCTTCAACCACCTGTGGTGGTATGCATGGTGTACTCTTAATGCTTGTCTGAATCATTTCCTTGTATATATAAAAAGCAACATTATTGTTTAATTTTCGTACCTTGTGTGTAGTATGCCATAAGTTCTGATATCTTGCAGCTAGGCATGGCTTATCTTTTACTCCCAAAAACTGTGTATCATCCAACTCCCTCCTTGTTGATAATGCAATTACACTTAATAGTCATGCACAGTGAAATTAAGTTCCTTTATCTTGTGCCTCTTCACAATCAATAAAGATATGGTTGAACAAAAATGTCACCCAGTTCATTTACATGCCCTCAACGCACTTCTCGATTGTCGCTATTACTTTCACCAGTACTCAGTCCCTCGAGAACTTACTTAACAATTTACAAGATAATACTTGTGTCACAAACCTCATTGTAGGGTCGCATATTCTTGCTACATCTAAACCGCATTGTAACCGAAATGTATGAAACTTTTCATTCATGCTCTCTGATAGAGCCTTCTCATTCTTTTTGTCTGGAAATATCAGTGAAGGGATCTCCTCTTGCAACGATAGTCCAATAATGCACACAATCAAGTTTGTATCAATTGAGACTGGCATGTCGAGTCATAAGTAACCTCCATGTACACAGCTCAACAACATCTTCATGCAGGCATTAATCTCTGCGCTCCTCCCAAAGTGTGGTATGTCGAATAAGCTCAAAATGTCAGCTTTCTGCAACCCTATTGCCCATTTCTATGGCTCTATCACAACCATATTGTTCTTTGCACTAAGGTAACTCTTCAAATACTTGCTCAGTGCTAGCTCTAGAAATTTCCTCTCATCCACAATATCATGGTCTGCATACTTTAAATTCAATATCAATCCTAACATATCTTCCTCCATGATCACTCCAAGTGGTATTTCTGGCTCCACAAGCTCGTACTTAGCGTATTTTGACAAGTTGATTGGATTTTTTGTATCCTTCCTTGGTGGTATGTAATCTCTTGGAAATCTTATCTCTGATGAGGACGCCCCTGGAATATCATCCTCTACTAGTACTACCGGCGACTTACTGCATTGTTTCTTTGGTATTGATGCAGATGTCATTGTTGCCTTAGGTGGTGCCATTATTCTCTGCAACTAAATTCTTTGGCTCTRTTCTACTTTTACTTGGCTCTATTCTCTCGTCTTTCGTTGTTCTCTATGGAAATGAAAATAACAATACTTTTGTCCATTCAACCCTTCAACTGCTTTTATCCCTTGGTTGCTAGTTGCTTCTAAACGCATTCGCACCTGAACTTAMAGTCTAATCCACTTACCTTAACATTCATTACTTTCCTTAACGCTTCATTAACTTTGTATCTTTGATGAATTATACATTATATTCACCAACCTATTGAAATCCTCTTGTTGATCTTCATTTATGGCTACGCGGCACCACTACTTCGTCATCATGTTCGCTCCTTATTGCATGTCCTGTCATGGATATTCTTAAATTATTTTCCTGCTTTCTTCATGTGCCTTTGTTGCATTCCAATCTTCCTTCTTACACACGCATCCTCCCTTTTACTTCATCTCTGAGACATTCACTAGATTAACTATTTGAACAATACTTTTATGCTTCGTTCTAACCTTCTATCTCTTATTTCGAATACTTTTGATTCCTTTTTCTTCTTTTGTATACTTTTTATTTCTTTTTCTACCTACAGTATAATAAACTATGGTACACATTTTGTGTAGTTCAGACTAGTGCGTGGAAGAACGATTGTCCCTGTATAATTTTTCCTTACTTTTGTTAACCATTCCTTCCATAAATTCTCCATCCAACTTCTCCAGTTGAATAACACCTGCCTCTGTCACATATCTGATCACATATGAGCCTAACCAATGCATATGGAGCTTCCCTAGGTCTTGTACAAACTTATTTTCATAAAGTAACACTAAGTCTCTTGTCTAAAATTTCTTCTACTTGATATGTCTGTCATGCCAAGATTTCTCGTGTGCTTTTTTGTACCTGTTGATGGAAACCTACGACAAAACAATCATTTTCTAGTTAGATTAGTTATGACAGTCTCTTTTCTACTATGCCTAAATATGTAAGCTTCACCATCGTAGCAATGCATAGACTTGGTACTATGAATTCCATCGGCATAATAGCTTCTTGTCCATACATCAACCTGAATGAAGTCTTTCTTGTCAGCTTCTTCCCTGTAGTCCTATATGCCCATAACACTGTCGGAATCTTCAAATCCCAATCATCCTGACTTATGTTGCAAACCTTTGTCAGCGCATGTTCCAGAATCTTACTGAAGGCTTCTACTGTTCCATTTTCCTGGAGATGATATGGTGTACTCTTTTGATGATGGATCCTAAATTCCTTTGTTAATGTTACAATAGTCCTATTCAGAAAGTGAGTTCCATGATCACTCAGAAGTACTCTTGGGCATTCAAACCTTGTGACTACATTTTCGATTAAAAATTGTGTAGTTGTCTCCACACTGCAGTCTCTGACTAGTTCTTCCTCTACCCATCTAGTTAAATAGTTTGTTGTAGTAATATTCTACCTAGCTCTCAAACTCTTAGCTGGTGGGTTAATTGGCCCAACAAATTCCACTGCCCATTTGTTAAATTCTTGTAACGTCACTTGTGGAACTAAGGGAATTTCATCTCTCCTAGAGGGCTTCCCAAGTATCTAACAAATGTCACAACTCTGAAATAATTCTTTAGCATTTTTATCCAGGGTAGGCCACCATAATCCTACCTACAAAATCTTATGGGCTATCGCTTTTCCTGCATAGTGACTTCCTACAACCCCTTCATGTGCCTTGAACAGTACTATGTTTCTTTCATGCTCTAATACGCAACGTCATAGAATATTGTCTATGCCTAACTTGCACAGATTTCATGCTATCATCTAGTAGTCAGTTTCCTTCACTACCCCCCAACACTGGATTTTTAACTACATATCTCAGTGCAAAGTGGTTTGTATACATCTTGAAGTGAGATCCAAGTAGGTAGTTGGGGTGAACCTACTGGTTCACTATGTAAACATCCAATATAAATAGGACAGTACGCAATAATCCATTTAAGGATAGTAAATATATTTAATAATAAATGTATAAGAATGAATAAGATGATTACAAATGAGGAATGAGGGCTTGTATATATATCTCGCA
>SNQJ01S0030182.1:69820-85706 GCA_010110895.2 Picea sitchensis
ACAAACTAACAGGATTACTGTCACGGTCACCCAAGAAAGAGATTATTTCCTTTCCATCCTGTTCCTTTGCAATTAAGTGTGTTGATTTCTTTTACCCTCAAAACAAATATCAAACCATCCCTTAACAAAATATAAAAACACTACTGCACTGCATCCCATCCTATCTAACAAATAGAAAAGAAATTCAATATGTGGAATCCATGGCTGCCAACTATATTGACTTTTGATTTGGAAAACGGGGGCCGATGGAATTCCATTCTCACTGCTTCCTTCCATCAATATTATCAATAATATATGGAAATAGAGATTGAACCCAACCTCTGGAAATAGAGACTGAACCCAACGATATTATCAATAATATATGGAAATTATCAATAATTTAAACTTATTTTAATATATATTTTTGTAAATTTATATAATTCAAATTTATTTGATTGTAAGTTTTTTTTTTCAATTTTTTTTTTTAATTTATAAAATATGATTGTTAAAAAAAAGAATAATGGTGAAGTTATTAATATTTAAGTAAGGAATAATTATTAAATTTAGAATTATTTTCATATAATATATATATATATATATATATTATTTTCAATTAATAGATAGATATATAATCAAATCGCCGACGATTCTCGTGTCCAAATGCCAATAAAAAAGGGAGGAGTTGTCAATACCAATCATGATGATACATCGATCCACCCCTCGCGATAGATGGGAGGGGGAGAACGAACGAATGCGCCCACCTAGCCTGCGATGGAGAACTTATGTGCCCGACACTCACTAAGAAGCGTTAGCAACTACAACGGAACAACCGAAGATGGAGAAGAATGGATGATTGCAAACTCTATTATATTATAAAGATGATGACCCGTGTTGGTCGAAAGGTCCATTTCTGCTAGCCCAATTAATATTTTTATTTATTTTCCAAGGAAAGAAATATTACAATAGATCATATGCAGGCGTGAGAGTGGAACCATAAGGATGGGCTACTGGCCCACCACCAATCATTAAGGAACACACGAAGGGGAATATATATATATATATATATATATATATATATATATATATATATACTCACAACAAGCACCATAATAATGTTCCAAGGGGTCGAGCAAGGGAATGGATGGATGCAAACATGGATGCAAGGAGGGGAGTGATAAATAGACCAGGGGATTGATCCAAAGGTGGTAGGAGATGGTTTGGTGATGGGATGGAGGGGTGTAGGGCCAAATTACCAGGCCCTTAGGTAGTACAGTAGGAACTATGGTGGCCATCAATAGTGTAGTGCACCATGAAAGTCGAATAAGGTGTATATATACGGGTTGAACTTCATACAAGGAGAAGGAAATATGCATCAAATTAGTTTGAAACAAGACTCACTATCTATTTCCTTCCTTTTGTTACAGTTGTGGAAATGAGTTTTGAACCCAGTCAAACAAGTCTTCCATTCCATTCCGATTGAAAAGAACTAGTTTTTCATGTCGGAGAAAGACTGACTATAAAGTAGGGTAGTGCAGGGTTGAGTTCACTATATTTTTAGAGAGTTTGGATTTGAGTCTTGAATTGAATTCAATAAGATGCCCTACCTCCTTAATCGAAAAATAAGTGGGAAGTGGCATGCATATGCCTAACTAAAGCTAATATACCTCCTTAGACATACTGTGGTGAACCAAGTTGGTTCACTATGCAAATATCCAGTATAAATAGGAAAATACGCAATAATCCATTTATGGATAGTAAATATATTTAATAATAAATGTATAAGAATGAATAAGATGATTACAAATGAGGAATGAGGGCTTGTATATATATCTCGCACAGGGGTGCCCTTTCATAAGAGACATGACTTTTCATATGTCATGTCTCTTCATAATTAATTATTACTTATTACTTATTTATATTTACATATTATATATATTTATGTTTGTTACATTGCCTTCTCCTTATAAATGCTTTGTCCTCAAAGCATGTTTATGGAGAGGATTACTTCTTCATTCTGTCTTGCAATGTCTTTTCATGACTCTATGTTTTTGGTGTTGTTAAGATTGATGATACCAGATGATATGAGTGACGAAGAGTTGAGCAGAATTGTCGAGTTATGAAAGAGTCTGCCCACCCTAGTTCGAGCTTCTATGAAACTGGGTGTTTATAGGGTTCTCGTTTTGGACAATATTGATATTCTAACTGGTTAATATATCTACTCTTATGATTTGAATGTCGAGAGGGAGTTCTCATAACATGATTTCCCCTTATCATACTTGTAGCATTTTCTTCTTTTGACTTTGATATATGATTTTCTTCATGCGACGATGTTGGCTTGATAATGGCTGAATTTTGATTAGTAATTTTACCTGGATCTTCCATCATTTGTACTTCAACATATTTATATGTTTTTTCTTCAACTGTATTGGCATCTTCTTGAGATTTAATGTCTGGATTTTCAAGTAGCTCGTGATTGATGCTTTTCGAATGAGAATTTTCTTCATTTTTTTGTGATAGGTTCTTCTCGCGTTCTTGATTCTCTTGTTCCAACTTCTGAACACATTGTTTTCGAACCTTTGACTTCTTGATCTGTGTAAGTAGTTTTTTACTGTGTTTTTTTAAACGAGAAATTTCTTCACTTTTATCCTTGATAACTTTGTCAAATTCTTTTTGCATTCTTTGCATTGCTTTTTTATTTTCTTGAAGTATCACTTCTGAGATATCGTTAAAGTCTTCTGGTGTTACAGAATCTGGCTCCAATGTGGCGTCTTGTAATGTTATCATTTTCTCCTTATAGGGGAATGTCACAAACTTTTTCTCTATGTTTAGTATGAAGGTACCTAGACTTTTAAACCAGGGTAATCTGATGACGATGTCAACTTCTTCTTGATACATAGTTGTAACATAGAATTGAGATATATACTCATATTCATCAATCATCACTTGTAACTCCTTAATTTGAAAATAATCTTCCTTTCTAATTATATTCGTCTATGGAATTAATAATTGATTTTCCAGATCAATATTCATATAATTTGCATTATAGTCCAAGCTAATAACAATGTTTACCTCTCTTCCTTGAATATTTCCCTTTAATGTAGAAAACCCGCAACATACGGTTGGAAAACCTTCATAAGTAAATCTTCCTTTCGTCATTTTGGAATTATCCCTTTTATCTTCCATCATTTTCGAATTATCCTTTTTATAATTATAATTATAATTATAGGTATCTTTCTCTAATATTCCTTGATAGTATTTAAAAGTACTCTCTAATAATCTTTGTAATTTTTTTTTTTTTTTCTAATCCTTGAATTCTCTCATTTAATATATCTTTGAGCTTGAATATTTTTTGTTTTGTTTTTGTTTAAATATTAATTATATATATATATATATATATATATATATATATATATATATATATATATATATATATATATAAATTTATTTTATATTTATATTAATTTTATATAGTAAATATAAAATAAAGTAATTAATCTACAATTTAATGAGGGCAGAGATAGTCCACAACTTTACAAAATTAGTTATTGGTGGTCAAAAGATGGGATGTAGGGATAGGGATGGGGCCAGTCTATTGGTGGTCAAAAGATGGGATGTAGGGATAGGGATGGGACGGGTCTGTCGGAGGTGTCAGGGTCTACGGGGAAGTGGGTGGTCTGTGGGGTCTGCAAAATGGTGTCTGCGGGGTATGTGCGGGGGTCTGAGTGTGGGGGATGTCGACTGAACATGGAGTGGACGTTGTCGTGGGTGGGGGTGTGGGATTGGTGAATGTGAATAGTGGAAAGTGGGGAGAGGAGGTGGGAATTGCAGGGAGTGGGGAGGTTTTCGGGGGAGTGGAGAGGTGAGATACAGGGGGTCTATGAGGGTTGCAGTGGGTCCTGTATCGGGGTGAGAGATAGGATCTATGGGGTTACGGGAGTTAGGGGGTTACATGGTAGGTGCGAAAAATGGTGCAGTGCAGGGAATGTGGGGGTGCGTGGACTGTGGGGGGAGGGAAAAGGGTGTGGGTCACGGGAAACAGGTTAAGGTGAGGTTTTATTTTTATTTTTTTCCTTGGCTCTAATCTTTTTCAAATTTTCTGGTAGCGGAATAATGATTTTTTTTTTATTCAACGAATTTTTTTTGTTTGAAAATGGTCAAAAGTCAGTTAATGGTCAAAGACCACATCAGAGAAACTTTGAGACGATGGGTTTGGCCAAAATCCAATAGACTGTTTCCAAGGAAAACATAATTGACTAGAAGTCTAGTGGCCAAAGGCCAGGATTAGAAAAACGAAGCTCTGATACCACTGTGGTGAACCAAGTTGGTTTACTATGTAAATATCCAGTATAAATAGGATAGTACGCAATAATCCATTTATGGATAGTAAATATATTTAATAATAAATGTATAAGAATGAATAAGATGATTACAAATGAGGAATGAGGGCTTGTATATATATCCCGCACAGGGGTGCCCTTTCATAAGAGACACGACCTTTCATATGTCATGTCTCTTGATAATTAATTATTACTTATTACTTATTTATATTTAAATATTATATATATTTATGTTTGTTACACATACACAACTTAAGGACACTCAATGGGCATATGTTCCTATACATACTATTGGAGGGAAACCCAAGCCCACTTACTAGATGTAGGAGCAGTCTACCGATGGTGGTTCACAAAGGGACAATCAGGACGACGCACAAACGTCGGTTGAGAAAGCCCTTGAAATTGGTTATGTCTTGGCATGTTGTTAGCTCCAAGGTGATCAAGCTTAAGACAAACACTTTCTTGAGTCAAGTGACAGGATTTCCACTGGGCATTTATATATAATACCAATAGACTTTTATACTACCTCCTAAGGTCAACAAACAACCCTACACCCACCGTCAAGCCTTGAATGCTATATAATATTGATTGATTATTTTTCATTGTTACCGCCCAGGTGGCCTTGCTTGCCTAGGATATAAATAGTATACGATTTTGGGGAGGGTTGTTGGTGGAGGTGGGAAATATATATATATATATATATATGGTGTCACTTCAGTTCTTTCATGTGGAACTTGAAGTAATTGAAGATCCTTGTGACCACAATATAGTAATAGTAGTTGTAGGTCATCATCTTAGAAGATCGAAGCTGCTTGGAAGTCGCACACAAACTCAAGACGTTGCCCATAATAAAGTAACTGTGGTGGAAGCGTGAATTCTGTTTTCAGCACCCTCTCGATTTGACTAAATTATATTCTCTATTACCAATAACAATTAGTTTATACCAATACTGAGCTTTCTCAAAGAGGAGAGTTCCTTGCTACCGCTCGGGGAGGTTTCCCTAGGCCTGCATGAAGTCTTCTAGCCGATTCTCGTCCTAAAGTTGGTATCTCCCGCTAACCAAAATTATTTAGGCACCACACCTATGTTCATTTTCACTTCATCTAGTCTCAATAGTCTGTCGGAACGAAACTCCCCTGTGAGAAGAGACTACCCATCCCTTGCTCCCACGAAGAAAATACTATAAGCCATAGGTGATTGTGGTTAATAAAGCCAGATATGGATAAACCAAAAAAAGAGGGCAGTTGTAGGATGGAAGCTCATAGATCTAACAGTAGAGACAAAGACACATCTACCAGCATACACACAAAGCAAGGCACAAACATTGAAAAGAGATACACACTCATTCAATTTAGGAAGCAAGTTGATTCTAATATGAGAAATAAGTTTGAAAACTATTCCTACCGCCCAAGTTTGAAGTTTTTTTCCTATCACAGATGGATTCATCGGTAAGTCCAGTGTGCATCGGGACGACTTGCACATTAGACAAAAGAAAAACAAAGGCACCCCGCATTTCACATTCTGAGTTCAACCTACTATATAAGTGGTGTGGATCATATAAGAAATAAGGGAGGGATGCGCCCCAAAGCATACCAAATGGATAGTGAACCGAAGTCAGGTCTTTAACACCAACTGTAGGATCAATGCAATTGTTTGTGTATTTTGAGTTGTTTATAGAGGTTGAACCTGGGGTCCTATCAATATACGGAGATCTATGTGCCATTTGTCACTTCAGATGTTTCTGGGTTCATTCCACCCACCCCGTTCAAGAAGTGTTGAGTTTAGTAAAGAAATTATTTATGGATCTAACAAGATGTGAACACCAGTGGGCAAGAGAGAATGCCTTAGATATATGCAAGAGCCGCCTTAAGTTAAGTAGTATTCCTTTCCTGTAAACAAGCTAGAGTTTTTTCCTTCAACCAAGTTTTATTCCTAATATTTCCTTACTGGATAGCTCTAATGCTTGTCCTGGATGTCAATTTGGTTCAAATATTATTGCCTGGGGGGAAAGAAAGCCATGTATTTATTCCCCTCAAATAAGTAGATAATTGATCGTAGGGAGATCAAGGAACTATACCATTCAAGGAGGGAATTATCTCTCTTGCCTAACCTAACGGGTGGAAGGGGAAGACCTAACTGAACGAGATAGGTGGAAGGCCTAACTGCACAGGTTGATGGGGAAGGCGCTATATCTTATCCATATCGTCTCCTTCGGGACCACCCTGGAGACGAATATCACATGCGTAGTAACCCTATCTTAAGAACCCCTTAGCTCTGAGCCCTCAATGATAGCCCACCTTATAAGTAGTGGTGTGGTATTAGGGGTCACAATGGGACGAGATTAGTTATCTACTTCCGCATGGCCTAGAATAATTGAAAGAGCATGTGTTTATTGAAGTGGGTGGGCTATTCTTTAGTTTAGTCCTTACCTTCCACATTTATCAATATTTATCGGGTTCCATATTTATAGAGCAAATCCTTCCTGCTAGAGTCTAGTCTTATAGATTGGGTAACTACTTAAATAGATAATATATAAGGCCTCTCCTTTGTGGGGCGGGTCGAATTAGTGTAACACCTATCAGAGTCAGCCCATATAAGAGCCTATAACCTCAGGGGTAAGCCCCTATAAGGGCCTAGATATAAGGTTATTTCAAGTAAACCCACCTAGTAAGATCATTTTACCTTCCTCACCCTCCTCCGTTGGGTGAACAATACTTCCTTGGGTTAAAGTGCAAATTTTTAGGATTAAAATGGGGCATTGGATGGAACCTATTTAACTCTGCCCCTCCTCGTTGAATCTCTTCCAACTTCTACTTTCCCAGCCCAAGAATAAATCTCTTGACAACTAGTAATAAGATAATATTAAGAGTTGAGCTCATGGCTTTTCGGTCAAGTGAGGATGGAGGGCTCACATGAAGAATGAAGGCAAGGACAGTAGATAATAAATGTCTCATGGTCTCAAGGTCAAGGTATTTGGGTATTCATGTATAATGAGGTTAAATAGATAGGGGGGCATCTTGTGAGCCTTAGTGAGCCCTGTTAGTCAGATGTTGTAATCAATCTCTTTCCTGCTAGTCATAAAGAAAGGGACAACCAATTTACCCACAGCTTGTAATTTCCCTTCAATGAAGGAATATGAGAGGGTAATTAAATAAATAGTCTATCCTTAACCCATGGGTAGAGAAAAGGCCCGAAGAGAATCTCATGGTGGGCAAGCCAAAGAATAAAGAATGACCTTCCCTCTCAATGACCTGCCTTTCAGTGGGTGAAGAATGAAGATAGACACTGGATAAAGATACTTACCAGGATGGCTAGTGGGAGTTGGGGTAGTGACAAACATAATGCCCCTTGTTAGAATCTAATTTCCAAAGGATATGCATGCCATAATCATGAGTAGTACAACCCCTTGATTGACTGATAATGAGACTTCCCCTTAGCATCTGTTCTGTAAGAATTCCAATCACTCGCACAAACACCAGATTAGCTTTTGTATAATTAATCTGTCGCTGCAAATATAGGGGGGTCAGAACAATACCCCATGCCTAATGATGTGTCACAATCCATCACTCAAGCAATTCAAGTGTTTCATATTCACCACTTATGTCTGATCATACCAAAACCTCCCTCAAAGTGGTTAGTTGAGAGAGAACAGTAAATGAATGATGTTACCCAACACCACTATTAAGGTAGTTTCTTAGGTTGAGCCTATTCATTATGCTTCTCACTGGGGAAATCAATTACGTAATGAAGGGATCTCTTCCATAACCAGCCCGCCATTCAATGGCTTGTGAAATGCAGCCCCCCATCCATAACTTTAGGTAGGCAACGACTTGGTTTTGTTGTAACTGATGTTGCTATTAGGGGTGCTATAGATACAATGGAAAGGAGGGAAATAATATGAAACTGAACTACTCTGCATGGGATGGTAACTATATGAAAGGGTGAGGATTCATATAATGCCTGCCCATTTGGTTGGTTGGGATAAAGAAGGAGATTCTACCTTTCCGGACTATTCGGCCTTATCCATCAATAACATCTCTCGACACCGCACTCCTTGTTCGATGGTGTAACCTTATGGGTGGTTTTAGTAGCAGTCCCTCTCTCTCGATTACCAGCATGCCATTATGCAATCTTGGATCAATCTATGTCAATTTGAAATGCAGAAAATGGAGGCGAATCATGGCCTTATGTGATGCCCTCCATTATGTATGATGTTGTCCGACCCACCTCTGTTCATTCGACTGACTCCTTGGTATTAGTTCCGAGAATAGATTCTTGCCTACCTAAAGGACCTTATCATCTATTATAAAATCATGATTAAATTTCAGTTAATTTTCTATTTTAATATATTTTTTGTTTCCACAAAATTAAAAAAAAAAACTCATTTGTAATATGTTTTTCAAATAATTTTATAAATTTATATTCATTCAATATAAGATATTTTTCAAATATTTTTTTATATTTAAGGTGAACATTATAATTTTTAAAAAATGTGAACATATTCATTAATATGAACAAAACAATTTTTAAAAGATTTAACATTTTCATCATTTAGTTAAGTTGTTATAAAAGAAATTATTTCACTCCAAAATCAATTGGAACTTGCATTTAACTTCCTATATACTTTTAACATTTTAAAGAAAACTTAATTCAAATGTTGAAAAAAGTTGAAGAGGTTATAAAAATATTGATCCTATCAAATCAAGAAAGAATGGACTAAATTTTAATAAGGGGACAATAAACTTGTTTTTTTAACTATCATGATTGATATATAACTTTGAGTTTAATTTTATCAACATAGTTGAATGGAAAACTATTAAATATATGGACCTAAGTAAGGGTAAGCCAAATATTAATATAAATATAAAATGAAGAAGTATTTATTAGGATGAAATAGATATATATAAATGAACATTCTTGCCAGAGTATGAGGGGGTAATTTTTTTTTAGTTGGTTGATTACAACTTGACTTAATATTACATAGTTAAATGCTTCCAAATCATTTTATAAGGGTAGAAAACTATTGACATATCATCCACACAAATATTGTTATAAGGCCATGGGTAGGTTTTAGATTATTGTGAGAGATTTATCAACAACAATATGTTGTTTAAACATCCACTAAGTGAACATGGATGCGACAATCCTTTTCACGTGGGAAAAAAATATAAAAATTAACAATACAAAATGAATAATGATGAGAAAATAGTGAACATTGAAGCGAATGGTTGGAATGAACCCACATTTGCGGATGCAAAGTGGACATTTAAGAGGATGGTTGAAATGAACCCAAATTTAAGGATACAAAATCATAGTAATGACATAAAATGACCCTAAACCCCTTTTGCATCGTAGATGACCCTGTCCCCACCCCCCCACCTCCGCTCTCTTGCACTTTCCACCTAAGTATTTATTTCAATGCATCGTCAAAGAACACGATGTATTGTTCTTGAGTTCAAAGTTCCTAAGGTCGTAGTTCCTAAGGTCAAAGTTCTTGAGATCATAGTTCCTAAGGTCAAATTTCATGAGGTTAAAGTTCTTGAGGTCATAGTTCATAAGGTCAAAGTTCCTAAGGTTAAAGTTCTTGAGTCCGTACAAATGGTATGAGGTACTCATGGATGATATATAATGCCTTAGAGCACAACAGATGCCCCATATATAGAACCTTTATCCTATGAGTGACATATGGTCACCATTTCAAGGATCGGTGCACCAATGATGGCTCTTGAGGTACATTTCATGTTCTATGCATGAAATGTAGGATATTAGGTGTTAAAATTTTCCTTTATAGGTAATGGGATATGTGAGGATCCCAGAACACCACATAAAACCTACATAGGTAATATTTGGCCTACAATTGGGATACAATTTCCATTTTTAGGTTTGCACTATAATAGTTTACCCACTCCAAAAGACATAGTCTTAAGCCATAGCATTTGCCTTTATGGATTGAGGGCCATGCAGATGGCCCCATGTGATCACATAGATCCCACTTATAGAATATTTGACCTAAAAAAAACATATGGTGTAAGAATAGTTATTGTGACCCATGCCATGTTCTAGAGTCTAAATTTAGCATATAAGGCCACACTAGTTATGTCTAGGGCTCATGTACCAAGCATTGTGAACAAAGCAATGGATGCAAAATCAAATGAAGACACGTGCACATATTTTGAAAATATTTATGAGGGGGAAGAGATTAAATTCTTTGTACTAACATCAATTGAAATAACTAAAAACATAGTTGAATATTTCACCTTGACGAAGTGATGGAGATCTTTGAGAGGTTCTATCCTCTTTACTGAGGATGCATGATGCTCCAATTTGGTCAAATTAATATTTGTCTATTGTCCTCCATGGTTTTGAACTTATAAAGTAAATTATAACATGATTTGTGATTTCAATGGCACAAAGCACTAAGTGTCACAAGTGGGCAAAACAAACATGATAACAAAACCCTTGGTAATTTTGATGAATTCCTTGCAAAGTCATTATGGAAATGCCAATGCAAATATTTGGGTATAAATTACACATGATAGAAAAAATTATTTCTAAAATCAAGAAAATCCCTTGGTACTTTTGTTAAGTGCTTAGTTTAAACTCAAGAAAAACATTACAACTTGCCCAAAGAGGTTGTGCACAAGTTTTCCTAGTTTTACCAGTGAAATAACAAAACTTCAGAGTCAAAACTACTAAAGACAAACACTTTCTTTAGATAAGATGTTACAATAAGAGGGTTTAGTCTTCTTTCAAAGATGATCTTATATCAAGGAGTGTTCCTAGCTCCAATTGCTTATTCATTCCTCTAAGGAAATTGAGCCTTGGTGGGTGCCCTCATGTGCCATTTTTTTATCATTGAAATTTAACCCCCCATTGACACATAAGAACATCCTTAATTATTTCCTTTATGGGATATAAACCATTGAAAATGGTTATATATATGTCCAGTGCCAAGCTTCCAAATAGTAGATAGTCTACCAATAATGTTTCTCATTGTGACATTTGAACAATTGTAAACATGCTCAACACTTTATACTTTGATTCATTACAAGTGCAAATAGTAGATAGTCTACTAATAGAGTTTCTCATTGTGACATATGAACAATTGTAAACATGCTCAACACTTTATACTTTGATTCATTACAAGTGCTAACTTAGTTCTTTATGTTTATGCCCCAAGAAATGTATGTTGACATCTTGGTTTTCAAGGATTCATCTATGGAATCATTAGGCTAGAAAGTTTTAGTGCTTTGCATCTCTCTTAAACTTGAGTTAAGACATGATGTGACATTTGAACAATTGTAAACATGCTCAAAACTTTATACTTTGATTCAATACAAGTGCTAACTTAGTTATTTATGTTTATACCCCAAGAAATGTATGTTGACATCTTGGTTTTCAAGGATTCATCTATGGAATCATTAGGATAGAAAGTTTTAGTTCTTTGCATCCCTCTTAAACTTGAGTTAACACATGATGTGCCCTCTAAGATTGGATCCACTCCATGGATGTATTTTGGCATTCCTACATTTTAATTAT
This sequence comes from Picea sitchensis, assembly GCA_010110895.2. Classification (NCBI taxonomy): domain Eukaryota; kingdom Viridiplantae; phylum Streptophyta; class Pinopsida; order Pinales; family Pinaceae; genus Picea; species Picea sitchensis. The sequence goes on from SNQJ01S0030182.1 coordinate 81,676, forward strand.
CTTGATTTTGAAATGCTGCACTCTGATGTCTTCAATGTGTGTTTGTTTCCCACTGTTGTGAGTTTAAGAGGAAAGATGTTTCTTGAATTGGCAGAGGAGTCATCGAGTCATCAAATCCAAATACAACCTTTGACCCAAAAGTAAAGGAATCCTTGACTTTCCAGAAAATAGGGAAGGGGTGTATGGATACGTTGATGAAAAATTCATAAGCCAAACCAAAGAGGAAGACACTCTTAAATGTTGATGGCATAGAAAAAAGCATCTCTAGATATATAATGTGGGAAACAACAATCTCTAGTTGGGGCTCTTACAGGATCTACCCTTGGTGAGTGGCTTAAATGTTCACTTTGTCTGCACCTTCTTAAGTGTCACATTCACTTTTCCAAGTGTTGTATGCACCTTACTAAGTGTCACATGCACTTTGATAAGTTTCACCGCAATTGAATCCATGAAATAACGTTTTTCATAATCCCTGGTTCATTTTGGAGGAATAAACCCATCATTTGAATGTCAGAACCATGCCTTTTACTTGGAATTTTGACCATTTTTTTGTAGAATTTTGGAGGTCAACTCTCCCTTGCCCTTATATAGGGAGCATTGAACCCTTACCAATGCTCCCCTGCCCATGCTTAGGGAGTGTTTCCAATGCTCTGCACTCAACCTTGAGGGAGAGTTGAAGTGGTTAGTGGGAGTTCTGGAAATCCCGCCTTTTTCTAAGGACCAGATTCGAGAAGATGAGGTTTGTTTGGGTCAAATCATATTTCATGGCTCCATCTTAGGCTAAAATCCCAACCTATGGATTCATATCCTTAACCACTTCCCAAAAATATCTCATGGTGGTTAAGCCTCCCAATCATATATATTGAGAGCATTTCCATGTTGAAGGGGGGAAGGAATCCATTGAAGCGTCATCATTTTGATCTCAAAACATTCATGCAAGGGATGGATTGGAGAGCTTAGAGAAGTTGTTGCAACGTCAAAGGTTATTTGAAAGTGATTTCTTTATTGGATTTCCATCAATATAAACTTGGCCTATTCCCTTCAAGTTCATGTGTTCAAACATATGTTGGTCTATTGTTGTTTCAATCATCGTAAATAGATCTATTTTGTCTAACCACATAGAGTAGAGGAAGGATATTCCTTGTTGTCCATTGAAGGTTTTATCTTGCACCTAGGAGCTTGGAGATCAAGGTCAAAAGGTTGGAGCAGCGAGGACGACCATCGTAACAATGTACACCACATTATCTTCCTTCTCATTTATTTTGGTCAAGATAGATCTAAAGGGACATTAATGTCCATTTATTTGCTTATGTTTTTTTTCCAAAGAAGGGGTCTTGGTGCAAAGGGGAGTTCAACCTATCCACGGGGTGAAATTTCTCACAACGCCAATCCCTCCAAGAACTTGGGCATCAAGAGACTTATAAAGAAATTAAAACCCTCTATTATCCTCCTTTGGGAAACAATGGCAAATGGGGGAAAGGTTATTTATGAAATCTCCAAATTTATGATTGGTTGGGAGTTTAATTGCATTGATGCTATTAGGAGATCTAGCGGGAATATAACAGGATGGTAGAGAAGATCATTTACCCTATCTAATTCACAGGATTTTCCTACAGGTCCAGTGCTTCAATTTTGTTAGGGAAATGGAAAAAGGAGCTAGAGACATTACATTTATGAAATTGTTGTCATATATGCACACAATTCTAATGCCATTATTCAAGTAGTTCCAATTGATCTTTAAAATGTGAGGGTACTCAAAACAAGACATTGTTGCGCAAATATGAGCTCTACAACCCAGTATGAGGGAGATGTTGTCACGTATCTACATAACACTAGAAATAAAATAATAATAATAATAATAATAATAATAATAATAATAATAATAATAAAATACAATTCAACTCCATTACACACACACACACACACACACATCAACAAAGAAATGAATGATAAGAACAATTGTGTAAGAGTTGTCAAAGCATTTAAAATCATTTTAGAAGCTTGGGGTCATCTATCGGGTTTATTGAGGATATTGACTACTCTCAACCTAACAAACAAGCTTTCCCAACCTCTCAATCTTTATAACCAGGTTCATGAAGAGAGAAGCGGAAGTCAAGTTACTCCTTCGGGACATCTTAACTTCTCAGATGGATTGTAGTCGTGTTGCGGGTGAGGAACGAATTACTATATTCACAAGCAACCACAAGGATGAGCTCGACCCTGCACTTTTAAGATCTTGCAAGATGGGCGTGCACACACTCCTCTCTTCTTGCAATTTCCTTGAATTCAAATATCTTGCCTTCAATTATATGTAGATTGAAGACCATCCACTTTTTTTCGATGTGCAGGATAGCATGAGCGAGACTAGAGTCGAAATGGCTCCTGCAATCTCTGAAATTCTCATAAATCATTTTCACGATATATATATATATATATATATATATATATATATATATAATTCATTCTTTTTGGAAGACTGAGCAAGCAAAAATGACATGTAAATGTGGTCTCGACCTCCGCAAGGAGGAGAATATACCCAGACATGTGATGTCATGCCATTTGCGTTGGAGCAGTATGAAATGGTAAACTGTGTGGGTAAGATGTGTTTCTACATATAAAGAATTCTTTCTTCGTTATCACAGAACCACTGGAGGTTAGCATTTTCATTTTCATTTTCATTGTCATTTTATGATGGCATTGATGTAATGATTGTTAAGAAGCTTATCGTATAATCAAATTAATTATGAAATAGGTTTGCATCTCGAGATATTTTATCCCTCTCGACACTTGATAAATCTAGAGTTAAGATGGATTTAAGCCGGTGATAAATTAGGAAGTTAGTATAGGAAGGAAGCTAGAACTGCACAATTCAATAAGAAAAACTTGGTTAGGAAATGGAATCAATGTTAATCTTTATTTGTTTAAGATATAATTTATGTTAAAAATAATATTCGTTTTGTTGGTTGTGGAGCCTGATTATCTTCCTGATTCAGAGGTCCTTGCTTTCAGCCGTGTTTATACCCCATGAAGTATTTACACCCCAGAAGTATGTACACTCTTCCACGCGGGGGAGTGCAGAGGGGGGGATATCCCCCCGGCTGGGGGCAAGCGGGGGTTCGGGGGAGAAGCCCCCGAAGAAAAAATTGCCTTGTAAAAGTATATTGTAATTTCATTGTAAATCTGGACCGTTCATTATAAGGTCGCAGATCTAACGATAAAGATTATGTTAGGATTTTTTCCCTAGAAGGCAACCTTCTTTTATGAGGGAAATGTATTGCGGCTATGGTTGATGGTGAATATTGTATTCTGAGAGAGGAGATTGTGAGAGAAAGAAGAGGAAGTTACAGCGGGTTTGCTGTAGGTTGTATCCCTTCATTTGCTGGATAATAATAAAGGAAGGACCTGGAAATTTCTCTGGTGGACGTAGCCCACACTGGGTGAACCACGTATATCTGTGCCTCTCTTGTATTGTGTGTCTTCTGTGTTTTGTTTCTGCATTTGTTTTATTTTATTGCTTCGTGGTCCTATTTTTCTAACAACTGGTATCAGAGTGTAAGGTAACTCGCAGGAAAAGAGGGTTCTTGGTTCGAGTGGGAGCAATGTCAGAAGATGGAAAGTTCAGGGTCGAGAAATTTAACGACCAAAACTACCAGTTATGGAAGATGTAGATGGAAGACTATTTATATCAGAAGGATCTATTCCTACCATTGAGCGGAGTAGCAAAGAAGCCGACGACCATGAAGGACGGAGAATGGGAGATTCTTGACAGAAAGGCTCTAGGAACGATATGACTGAGCCTGACAGCGTCGGTGGATTTCAATATTTCGAAAGAAAAGACAATGAAGGGTTTGATGGGCGCGTTGGCCAAATTGTATGAAAAACCCTCGACGTCGAATAAGGTATTTCTAATGAAGAAATTATTTAATATGAAGATGTCAGAAGGTGGGTCTGTTGTAGATCATTTAAATGAATTTAATACGGTTACTAATCAACTAAGTTCTGTAAAAGTGGACTTTGACGATGAGGTTAGG
>SNQJ01S0030182.1:97906-112262 GCA_010110895.2 Picea sitchensis
TTCAAGTTGGTCGCTTGAGTTGAACCTGTTGCAAAAACTACCTAAAAACAATTAGGTAACTAATATGGGAACATTATAAAGCTTTCCAAAATGTTGGCATACAAACAAGGATTGGGTCAAGGTCATATTCATTAAGGGAATGTTTATTGTTGAAGTTCATTAGATATATTAAAGATATGTCAAGCCTTATATTCATACATCTTTTCATATTCTTTGACATCTAAAGGCTAAGGTTAAGGTATGGGAAGTTGAGGGGTAAATAGAGCCACAGAAAGGGGTGAAGGTGGCTTGGTTTTATGGATAAGGCATTGGTGATATGTTGACCTGGTGTAAGTCCAATGTTACACTGTTTCCATAATTCCACCCATATTACAATACAAGAAGAGGAAATGAAAGAAACCTGACATTTTGTTTAATTACATTTTCACACTATGGACAAACAAGTACATATTTGTTAGAATTTTTTAAATTTTCTAGTTACACAATTACAATTACTTAATACAATAGAAACTATAGTAGGATCACTGAAAGATAGACAATCACATATACAATATAACACAAATATTATCCTAGGAAACCCTCGTGAGGAAGAAAAACAAACAACCAAATTCCTCAATATAGATTCCTTCAACCAATACAATGATGCGCTATAGCTCTCCAAGAAAGACCAAGACCAAAACACCAAAAGAACCAGTCTCCAAGACTTGTGCGCTAAACCTTCTTATGCACTCCAAGATGCACAAGAGAATTGTGTGAGTGTGTGTGTCTAAATGAGAGGAACCTATCCTCTATTTATACACAACAATGTCTCTTGAAGAGACATGACTCTTGACCTAACTAATGCATAAAACATGGTCGACTAGCCATAATGGGGCTTTTTACAATTATAAGTAAAATACCAATAATATAATAATTTTTGTTGAGTCGACTTGTACAATATAATTATAATAACCTTTTAAAGGTTTGACCAAAACAACTATACAAGAATATATTATGTAGTTACACCAAAAATATTAACACTCCCTCTTAACTAGGAAGGTATTCTGTCCAAACATAGACTCCAATTCTAATACCACACGAGCTCACATATGTTGATTGTTGAACATGCAAATCTATACATCCTCAGATATCCATAGTGCAACATGAATTCACCCCATGCAACCAAGGTCTGTGGATATCTTTCAATAGCTACAACATGTCCCCATGACATCCACTCCCTGTGATGCATCAGTACATGATCATGTGCACTCCTCTGTCAGTGCCAACCCTTTTTCATGCTGGATGAGATACACTAGATCCAGTGCCAGGCCTTTTTCATGTTGGAATAGTTTCACCCATCACTCCCTCTAAAGAGGGACCACACCAAGCTTGTCCCTGAAGTATTCAAACTTCATCCTTGACAATGGCTTAGTGAACACATCCGCAACTTGATCCTCAGTAGTCATGAACTGGAGTTTCACTGCTCCCCTCTATACCATATCCATGATATAGTAGTATCTGATCTTGATATGCTTCGACCTGTCATGGAACATCGAGTTCTCTGAAAACTTCATGCAACTCTGGTTGTCGCACCAAATGTAGGTCATCTCCAATCCGAGACCAAATAACCTAGACAATAACTTCTGAAGCCACATTTCTTCTTTGCTCGCTACACATGCTGCCACATATTCAACTTTAGCCGTACTGAGTGCCATGCAAGATTGCTTCCTACTACTCCACGAGACCATACTAGAGCCAAGAATGAAATAGTATCCTGAAGTTCTCTTCCAGTCAGGAATATTGTCGACCCAATCAAAATCTGAGTATCCATACAATCCAAACTCATGGTAAGATATATACCAGAGACCATGATCTAGAATACCATTAAGGTACCTCAACATATGTTTTGTTTCAACTAAATGGACTTGTCTGGGCTGCTCCAAATGTTGACTCAGGGTGTTCACAACAAAACATATATCTGGTCTTGTGTTCGTCAAATACATCAATGAGTCCAATATCTGCATGTATAAGGTAGAATCCACAGTCTTTGAAGTTGTATCCTGCAACAAATTTAGATTTGATACCATCAGGGTGGCCATGGCCTTACAATCCAGCATCTAGAACCTCTTCAAGATTTCCACAACATACTTTCCTTGATTTAGGAAATCCCATATGATCTCTACCAAACTTCTAGTCCCAAGAAGTAGTGCATCATTCCTAAATATTTCATTTTGAATTCTGCAGCCAATTTTCTCTTACATTCAGTGATGAAATTTTCTGCACCTATTAGAAACATGTCATCTACATACAACAATAGAATCATCGGTTCACCATCCTCAACCTTAAAGTAAATGTTAGGATCTGCACTGATCTTGGTAAAACCCAAGCTCATCAAAAAATTGTCAATCCTACCATACCATGCTCTGTGTCCCTGCTTCAATCAATATAAAGCCTTCTTTAATCTACACACATGAGTCTCCCTATCATGTGTCTCAAATCCAAGTGGTTTCTCCACATAAACTTCCTCTTTTATTTCACCATTCAAGAAGGTTGTCTTTACATCCATATGGTGCACCTTTTATTTCATCATAGCGACCAATGAAAGCATAGTCCTAATCGAGGTATATCTTTATATGGGAGCAAAAGTTTCTTCATAGTCAATCCCTTCCTTCTGAGAGAAACCTCGAGCCACAAATCTTGACTTATATTTTTCAATACTTCCATCAACTGCGAGCTTTGTCTTGTAGATCCATTTCGAACTCACCAAATATTTTTCCTTTGGTATGGGAACCACATCCCAAACATAATTCTTCATAATGGACTGGTATTATTCTCCGATGACATATTTCCATACTTGATTTTCTGCAGGCTCTTCATAACCAGAAGGTTCTGCATCCATTATGTCACACAAGCATGCCACATAGCTGGAATACGACTTCGACTTCTTACTTTCCCTAAAAGATATCTCTGGGGCACCAATTCTTTCTACATCTCTGATAATCTCTTGTGCCCAAGTTCGTATTTTCTTGCGAGAAGGTTTCTCAGTTGGTTTCTAAGGTTCTACTATGTCATGATCCTTTGGAATGACTTCCTCTAGTTCAACTGCCTATGGAACTTTAGGAACTTCATTCGCTTCTTCATGTACCTCTTCTGCACGGATCTGTATTGATTTACTGAAAGTTTCATTCTCATCAAAGGTTACATCTCGGCTGATCTCCACTTTCTGGTGACTGGGACTATATATCTTGTAAGCCTTTGATGTGTCACTATAACCAAAAATATGCCCTTCTATATGGAAGGGTCCAACTTTGTCCTCTTTTCCTTGGGAACGTGAAGAAATATAGGGTAGCCAAATATTTAGAAATGTCTGAATTATGGATTCTCTCCTGAAAACATATCTTCGGGTGTCTTTCTTTCAAGCACCTTGTGGGGACTTTTATTCTGCATGTACATTGACGTCTTCGTTGCTTCTTCCCACAGATGCATAGGAATATCTTGATCGTGGATCCTGGCCTTTACTGCTTTCATGATCTTCTAGTTCTTCCTTTTATCTATTCCATTCTACTCAGGGTTATAGGGAGTAGAAATATCCCTCTTAATCCCAACTTCCTTGCAATACTCCTTGAATTATTCTGAGGTGAATTCACCTCCATTGTCTGATCACAAGGTCTTTATCTTCCACTTTGTCAAGTTTTCTACCAAATCCTTGAACTCTTTCAATTTTCCAAAAACTTCATTCTTTATTTTAACAAATAAATCCAACTTTTACGTGACTAATCATCTATGGAAGATACATAATATACATACCCACTTAGTGAAGCTTTCGACATCGGTCCACACACATATGAATGCACGATGTCCAAAACTCCTTTGGATTTTATATCACTATTGGAAAAGGAGTGCTTCATGTTCTTTCCTTGTGCACATCCTTTGCACACTCCATTTGGTTCTACTTGGATTTCTGGAAGACATGTCACCATTTTACTCACAACCGGAAGAGATTTTTAGTGTAGGTGAGAAAATATCCTATGCCATAGTTCATTGGGATTCACAATATCATGAACCATTACAGAGTCTGAATGTCCTTTTAATTTGTAGAGACCTCCTTTTTCAACTCCAATCACTACTGCATGATCAAGGGTCTTCCCTCTAGGCCACATAAAAACTTGACCATCAATAAATGCTACTCTAAATCCTTTCTTGTCCAATGCTGAAATTGAGAGAATATTCTTCTTTAAACCTAGAACATAGAGAACTTCCTTCACCTTCATTGGCTTGCCTGAGTTTAACTTGTAGGAAGCTTCTCTGACACCTTTGATTGGATATTGATAGTCATCACCCAATTTCACATTGTGAGGTGAATCTTTATGAATAAGGTTAGATAAGGAGTCTTCATATCCTGTCATGTGATTGGAAGCACCATTGTCTATCAACCAAGTGTCACTTCCATGAGTAACAGTACCTGTGAGGGATGAGATAAGAACATAATCCTCATCACTTGATTCATCTTGCTTTGCAAACTTCTTGGGAGACTCATCATCTTCAGTTGTGTGAGCTTGATGCCTCTTACTTCCTTTCTTATTCTTAATTTCCATAATGAGGGGGAAATCCCTAACAAAGTGTCTCAATTACTGACAATAGTAACATATGATATTTAAGTTGTCTCTTTGACCCATCTTAAACTTCTTAGTTAAATAATTCTCCTTCTTGTTCTTTCCTTTCCTGGAGTGGGAAGCTAGGACTTGATCTTCATTTGCCATCTTTTCTTCTCTTGCAGTTTTCCTAGCTTCTTCCTCGTTACAATCTTCCCAAAACCTACTGAACTTGGGAAGCTTCTTCCTTGAGAAAATTCCTTGGATGAATTCATCCCATGACCTTGGGAGGCCATCCATGGTATTCATCACCATCTCTTATCCTTCTATTGAGTCACCAATGGCCTCTATCTACTCCCTGATTTGATTTACTCTTGAGAAGTAGGAGTGAATGGTTCCTATTGGAGTTACTTCACACACACCTAGGATTTTTTTTCCTAAGGTTTTTCCTTGTTTATTAGTCATAATTAGTCATTATCCAGTCTCCTATATTTTAGGAGAGAATATTCGACCTGGATAATATTCTCTTTTAGTTGACACTTCAGTTTGACTAGTTGAGTTGAGTTTAGATGTTGCATTGGGATCATCACCATGCAACATTGGGATCATGACCATGATAATTCAACCTTGCCTTAGGATCATCACCAAAATGGAGCATTAGCCTTGATTCCATAAGTTAACTCCTCACTACTCTCTGTTCAATCAGTTAACTAGAGACTAGTTGACTAGTTAACTCAACTAGGTGGAAGTTCACTCCCGTAACTGCCTGAGAGACTAGAATAGGTGGCAGTTCACTCTCGTAACTGCCGGTGTGTGTCCAGATCACTCTAGACCACCACTATGGCGCATTGGTTATCCTCAAGTCGAACTCATTGAGTTATACATAGTATATCATGTGTAAACTATTCATTTTTCACAATGGTTAATGAGAATTATTTCATTCTTTCTCTCCTTCTTCTTTCTCCAATTCTCTCTGCAAATGTGTGTATTATTGTTTATCTAGATCTATTCTATGTAGGTTCAACACAACCCATAATGAATGTTTCACAGACTCCTAACAATAATTATTACTACACATTACCCTGATCTATCTCTTAGTGTCTTTTGTAGTCCCTCGAACACATATCCCTTAGTTCAATATTCTTACAAATGATCTGCTTTATAAGGCATTCTTCAAGATGCAAAAATAAATAAAAAATCTTTAAAATATTTTATTAATATTTGTTTTAAATAATAAAGATTAAAAAAATTAATTAGTAATACTTACCCCATCAATTCATTGAACACTCTGTTTATCCCATCAATTCAATGAACACTGTTTATCCCATCAATTCAATGAACACTGTTTATCCCATCAAGTCAATTAGTCACACATTGTGCCCTAGTCCAACACCAATATAACTAACTGGCATCGCAAGTAAACCCTCAATCTTCTCCTAACCTCGGAAAGAATCAGATGGAGGTCATGATATATAACCTCCAATTTATTAGATGTCAATGTCCAAAGGGAGGGATGGTAGAAAACATAAGGGAAATCACGAATGGTAAATGGATAAGATATCTGCAATTTTTCTGCTTATCCTTGTGCAGTGTGAACATCATCCCCAAGCCTCTTTACTTACTCTTCAATCTAGCACCTGATTTAGGTCTTCTTCAATACTATTTTTTATCATTGGAAAACATGCATGTAAGCGTCGGTCTAAATAGTTTTGTGAGATAGCTTTGATTTTATCTTCAACGCAAGTGCCAAGTTCTATCCAAAAAACAACATGCTAATTTTATGTGGTAATGGACAACAATCCCCATGGGATCACGTCACTCTATGTTGATCTCATCTCTTTTCTCTTAGAGCATTGTGTTGTATCCAAAACCAATTACATCAATCTATGCTTATCTCGTCACTTCGATCTTAGAGAATTGTGCCATATCCAAAACCAATATAACATATTGACATTCTAGGGAAAGACTCAACCTTCTCCTCATTGTGGCAAGCACCGGATGGGGCAACACTTATCTCAATTGCAATTTCCCTTTTATCCACCTACGTGGTTGGTTGGGCCCCCTCTCCAAAGTCGTTCGGGCTGCTTGGATCTTTGCTTGGGGAAAATATTCTCAGCTTGCAAACTCTCCTCGTACTCAGCCGAAAAACTCTCTATGTACCATGTAGACGGTGCTTTGTACCCTCTTACCATGAGACGCATAATTCAAATCATTATTGTTGATAGGTCAACTTAGGGATGAAAGAATACATGGAGGTTCATGTTGTTGATATTGAATTTTTAATGTGCCCAATTTTGAATTTTCCCATGCTCGCCTCAATTAACAAGCCAGATCCAGATTAAAAATTAATCAAATTATAACAAGCCTAATACATATTGAAAATTAACCTAGGATGAGATAATTAAATCAGCATGGAATTAACAAGACATGGCCAAATTTAATCTTATTTTAATATTAAAAAGCTTTAATTTTTTATAATTTAAATTTATTTTATTGTAAATTTTTTTCCAAATATATTTTGGAATTTAAACTTATTTTAATATATATTTTTGTAAATTTATATAATTTAAATTTATTTGATTCTAAGTTTTTTTTTCATTTTTTTTTTTTAATTTATAAAATATGATTGTTAAAAAAAAGAATAATGGTAAAGTTATTAATATTTAAGTAAGGAATAATTATTAAATTTAGAATTATTTTCATATAATATTTTTTAAAATATATTTTTTTTCAATTAATAGATAGATATAAAATCAAATCGTCGACGGTGCTCAGGTCCAAATGCCAATCAGAAAGGGAGGAGTTGGCAATACCAATCATGAGGATACATCGATCCACCCCTGACCATAGATGGGAGGGGGAGAACGAACGAATGTGCCCACCTAGCCTGCGATGGAGAACTTATGTGCCCGATACTCACTAAGAAGCGTCAACGACTACAACGGAACAACCAAAGATGGAGAATAATGGATGATTGCAAACTCTATTATATTATATAAGGATGATGACCCACGTTAGTCGAAAGGTCCATTTCTGCTAGCCCAATTAATATTTCTATTTATTTGCTAAGGAAATAAATATTACAATAGATCATATGTAGGCATGAGAGTGGAACCATAAGGGCGGGCTACTGGACCACCACTAATCATTAAGGAGAACATGAAGGGGAAAAAATATATATAGATATACTCACAACAAGCACCATAATAATGTTCCAAGGGGTCAGGCAAGGGAATGGATGGATGCAAACATGGATGCAAGGAGGGGAGGGATAGATAGACCAGGGGATCGATCCAAAGACGGTAGGAGATGGGTTGGTGGTGGGATGGAGGGGTGTAGGGCCAAATTACCAGGCCCTTAGGTAGTACAGTAGGAACTATGGTGGTCATCAATAGCGTAGTGCACCATGAAAGTCGAAGAAGGTGTATATATATGCGCAAACCTTCATACAAGGAGAAGTAAATATGCATCTAATTAGTTTGAAACAAGACTCACTATCTATTTCCTTCCTTTTGTTACAACTGTGGAAATGAGTTTTGAACCCATTCAAACAAGTCTTCCATTCCATTCCAATTGAAAAGAACTAGTTTTTCCCGTCGGAGTAAAGACTGACTATAAAGTAGGGTAGTGCAGGGTTGATTTCACTCTGTTTTCAGAGAGTTTGGATTTGATTCTTGAATTGAATTCCATAAGATGCCCTACCTCCTTACTCAAAAAATAAGTGGGAAGTGGCATGTATATACCTAACTAAAGCTAATATCCCTCCTTAGACATACACAACTTAAGGACACTCAATGGGGATATGTTACTATACATACTATTGGAGGGAAACCCAAGCCCACTTACTATATGTAGGAGCAGTCTACCGATGGTGGTCTGCAAAGGGACAATCAGGAGGATGCACAAACGTAGGTTGACAATGCCCTTGATATTGGTTATGGCTCAACATGTTTTTAGCTCCAAGGTGATCAAGCTTAAGACAAACACTTTCTTGAGTCAAGTGATAGGATTTCCACTTGGCATTTATATATAATACCAACAAACTTTTATACTACCTTCTAAGGTCAACAAACAACCCTACACCCACCATCAAGCCTTGAATGTTATATAATATTGATTGATTATTTTTCATTGTTGTCGCCTAGGTGGCCTTGCTTTCCTAGGATATAAATAGTATAGGATTTTGGGAAGGGTTGTTGGTGGAGGTGGGCAATATATATATATATATATATATATAAGGTACCACATGAAAGAACTGAAGTGACGCCATATATATATACATATAGTAATTGAAGATCTCTGTGACCACAATATAGTAATAGTAGTTGTAGGTCATCATCTTAGAATATCGAAGCCGCTTGGCGGTCGCACACAAACCCGAGACGTCGCCCATAATAAAGTAAGTGTGGTGGAAGTGTGAATTCTATTTTCAGCTCGCTCCCAGTTTGAATAAATTATATTCTCTATTACCAATAACAATTAGTTTATCCCAATACAGAGCTTTCCCAAAGAGGAGAGTTCCTTGCTATTGCTTGGGGAGGTTTCCCTAGGCCTGCATGAAGTCTTCTAGCCGCCTCTCGACCTGAAGTTGGTATCTCCCGTTAGCCAAAATTATTTAGGCACCACACCTATGTTCGTTTACACTTCATCTAGTCTCAATAGTCTACCCAAACGAAACTCCCCTGTGAGAAGAGACCACCCATCCCTTGCTCCCACAGAGAAAATACTATAAGCCACAGGTGATTGTGGTTAATAAATCCAGATATGGATAAACAAAACAAAGAGGGAAATCATAGGATGGAAGCACGTAGATAACAATAGAGACAAAGACACATCTACCAGCATACAGGCAAAGCAACGCACAAACATTGAAAAGAGATAAACACTCATTCAATTAAGGAAGAAAGTTGATTCTAATATGAGAAATAAGTTTGAAAACTATTCCTACCGCCCAAGTTTGAAGTTTCTTTCCTATCACAGATGGATTCATCGGTAATTCCAGTGTGCATCGAGACGACTTGCACATTAGACAAAAGAACAACAGAGGCACCCCACATTTCGCTTTCTGACTTCAGCCTACTATATAAGTGGTGTGAATCATATAAGAAATAAGGGAGTGATGCACCCCAAAGCATACCAAATGGATAGTGAACCGAAGTCAGGGCTTTAGCACCAACTGTAGGATCAAAGCAATTTTTTGTGTATTTGGAGTTGTTTATAGAGGTTGAACTCGAGGTGCCTATCAATATACGAAGATATATGTGCTATCCGTCGCTTTAGATGTTTCTAGGTTCATTCCACCCACCCCATTCCTGAAGTGTTAAGTTTAGTAAAGACATTATTTATGGATATAACAAGATGTGAACACCAGTGGGCAAGAGATAATGCCTTAGATATAGGCAAGACTTGCCTTAAGTTAAGTATTATTCCTTTCCTATAAACAAGCTAGAGTGTTTTCCTTCAACCAAGTTTTATTCCTAATATTTCCTTACTGGATAGCTCTAACTAGTTGGATAGCTCTAACTAGTTGGATAGCTCTAATGCTTGTCCTGGATGGCCTTTTGGTTCAAATATTATTGCTTGGCGGGAAAGAAAGCCATGTATTTATTCCCCTAAAATCAGTAGATAATTGACCGTAGGGAGATCAAGGAACTATACCATTCAAGGAGAGAATTATCTCTCTTGCCTAACCTAACAAGTGGAAGGGGAAGGCCTAACTACACGGGTTGAAGGGGAAGGTGCTATAGCTTATCCATCCCGTCTCCTTCAGGACCACCCTAGAGCCGAATATCACATGCGTAGTAATCCTATCTTAACAACCCCATAGCTTTGAGCCCTCAATGATGGCCCACCTTGTAAGTAGAGGTGTGGTACTAGGGGTCACAAAGGGACGAGATTAGTTATATACTTCCACTTGGCCCAGATGAATGGAAAGAGCATGTGTTTATTGAAGTGGGCGGGATATTATTTAGTCTAGTCCTTACCTTCCACATTTATCAATATTTATCGGGTTCCATGTTTATAGAGAAAATCCTTCCTGCTAGAGTATAATTTTATAGATTGGGTAACTACTTGAATAGATAAGATATAAGGCCTCTCCTTTGTGGGGCGGGTTGAATTAGTGTAACCCCTATCAGAGTCAACCCATGTAATATCCTAGAACCTCAGGGAGTAATCCCCTATATGGGCCTAGATATAAGGTTATTTCAAGTAAACCCACCTAGTAAGATCATTTTACCTTCCTCACCCTAGATATAAGGTTATTTCAAGTAAACCCACATAGTAAGATCATTTTACCTTCCTCACCCTCCTCTGTCAGGTGAGCCATCCTTCCTTGGGTTAAAGTGAAAATTTTTAGGATTAAAATGGGGCATTGGATGGAACCTATTTAAATCTTTCCCTCCTCGTTGAACCCCTGCCCACTTCTTCTTTCCCAGCCCAAGAATAAATCTCTTGACAGCTAGTATTAGGAGAATATTAAGATTTGAGCTCGTATGGATTTTCGGTCAAGTGAGGATAGAGGGCTCACCTGGAGAATGAAGGCAAGGAAAATAGATAATAAATGTCTCATGGTCTCAAGGTCAAGGTATCCGGGTATTCAGGTATAATGAGGTTAAATAGATGGGGGGGAAACTTGTGAGCCTTGGTGAGCCTTGTTAGTCAGTTGTTGTAATCAATCTCTTTCCTGCTAGTCATAAAGAAAGGGACAACCAATTTACCCACAACTTGTATTTTCCCTTCGATGAAGGAATATGAGCGGGTAATTAAATAAATAGTCTATCCTTAACCCATGGGTAGACGAAGGCTCGAAGGGCATCTCATGGTGGGCAGGCCAAATAATAAATAATGACCTTCCCTCTCAATGACCTTCCTTTCAGTGGGTGAAGAATGAAGATAGGCACTGGATAAAGATACTTACCGAGATGGCTAGTGGGAGTTGGGGTAATGACATACATAATGCCCCTTGTTATAATCTAATTTCCAAAGGATACACATGCCAGAATAATGAGTAGTACAACCCCCTGATTGACTGATAATGAGGATTCCCCTTAGTGTCTGGTCTGTAAGAATTCCAATCACTCGCATAAACACCAGATTAGATTTCATATAATTAATCTGTCGCCGCCAGAATAGGGAGGGTCAGAAAAATACCCCATGCCTAACGATGTGTCACGATCGATCACTCACTCAGGAAATTGAAGTGTTTCAGATTCACAACTTATGTCTGATCATACCAAAACCTCCCTCGAAGTGGTTAGTTGAGGGAGAACAATAAATGCATGATGTTACCCAACACCACTATTAAGGTATTTTCTTAGGTCGGGCCTATTCATTATGCTTCTCATTGGGGAAATCAATTGTGTAATGATGAGATCTCTTCAATGCCTTCCCACCATTCAATGGCTTGTGAAATATAGTTCCCCATCTATAACTTTAGGTAGGCAACGACTTGGTTTTGTTGTAACTGATGTTGCTATTAGGGGTGCTATAGATACAGTTGAAAGGAGGAAAATAATACGAAACCAAATTGCTCTGCATGGGACAGTAACTATATGAAAGAGTGAGGATTCATATAA
Source organism: Picea sitchensis (assembly GCA_010110895.2). NCBI lineage: Eukaryota > Viridiplantae > Streptophyta > Pinopsida > Pinales > Pinaceae > Picea > Picea sitchensis. The sequence goes on from SNQJ01S0030182.1 coordinate 110,055, forward strand.
TTCCTGCCCATTTGGTTGATTGGGACAAAGAAGGAGATTATACCTTTCCGAACTATTCGACCTTATCTATCAATAACATCTCTCGACACCACGCTCCTTGTTCGATGGTGTAACCTTATGAATGGTTTTAGTAGCAATCCCTCTCTCTCGGTTACCAGCATGCCATTATGCAATCTTGGATCGATCTATGTCGATTCTAAATGTAGAAAATGGAGACGAATCATGGCCTTATGCCATGCCCTCCATTATGTATGATGTCGTCGGACCCCACCTCTGTTCATTCGACCAACTCCTTGGTATTAGTTCCAAGAATAGATTCCTTCCTACCTAAAGGACCTTATCATCTAATATAAAATCAATGATTAAATTCAAGTTAATTTTCTATTTTAATATATTTTTTGTTTCCAAAAAAAAAAAAAAAAACTCATTTGTAATAGTTTTTTTCAAATAATTTTATAAATTTATATTCATTCAATATAAAATATTTTTCAAATATTTTTTTGATATTTATGGTGAACATTATAATTTTATAAAAATGTGAAGTATTACATATTCATTAATATGAACAAAACATTTTTTAAAAGATTTAACATTTTCATCATTTAGTTAAGTTGTTATAAGAGAAATTATTTCACTCCAAAATCAATTGGACCGTGCATTTAATTTCCTATATACTTTTAACATTTTAAAGAAAACTTAATTCAAATGTTGAAAAAAGTTGAAGAGGTTATAAAAATATTGATCCTATCAAATCAAGAAAGAATGGACTAAATTTTAAAAAGGGAACAATAAAAGTGTTTTTTTAACTATCATGATTGATATTTAACTTTGAGTTTAATTTTATCAACATAGTTGAATGGAAAAATATTAAATATATGGACCTAAGGGTAAATCAAATATTAATATAAATATAAAAAGAAGAAGTATTTATTAGGATGAAATAGATATATATAAATGAACATTCGTGCTAGAGTATGAGGGGGTAAATTGATTTTAGTTGGTTGATTACAACTTGACTTAATATTACATAGTTAAATGCTTCCAAATCATTTGATAAGGGTAGAAAACTATTGGCATATCATCCACACAAATATCGTTATAAGGCCATGGATAGGTTTTAGATTGTTGTGAGAGATTTATTAACAACAATATGTTGTTTAAACATCCACTAAGTAAACATGGATGCAACAATCCTTTTCATGTGGAAAAAATAAATAAAAATTAACAATAAAAAATGAATAATGATGAGCAAATAGTGAACATTGAAGCGGATTGTGGGCCATGCAGATGGCCCCATGTCATCGCATAGGTCCCACTTATAGAATATTTGGCCTATAAGAAACATATGGTGTCAATTTAAACATTTCTGATAGTAAGAATGGTTATTGCGGCATAGGCCATGTTCTAGAGTCTAAATTTAGCATATAATGTTGGAAGATTGGTTGTTGTCATTGATGTCAACCCTAGTCATGGGTTTTGGACCACAATATTGATGAAGTTATTTGGACATGAAGGAAAATGAACATGCAAATACAACAACCATGGATGGATAGTATACATCAAGTTGTTTCCGGTGGTATGTGGCACATCACATGGATCCTCATGGTTGAGGAGAAATGAATTTTTGAAGATGACAAAGTGAATTGTACATGTAGGCCCTGAAGATAATTAAANTGATAAGGTTAATAATCACCTGCCATTCTGAAAGGCTCGCCTTTGACAATATGAGTACATCGTCCGCAAAAAGGAGATGTAAGATCCTGGTCATTGTAGATACCTTGATCCCCGACAAGAGTCCTTCTACAAAGATTTGTTTTGGTAACACGTTGAGTCCTTCCATCACTAGGACAAAAAGAAGGAGAGATAACAGACATCCCTGCCTGACTCCCCTTCCACTTCTGAAGAAGTCTGAAGCCTCCCCGTTGATGAGAACAACAAAGGACGAAGAGGTGACACAAGTCATTATCCACTTAGTCATCTGTGCCTCCAAACCAATTTTGTGAAGGATAAACCTGAGAAAATCCCAGTCAATACAAATGTATGCTTTCCTTAGGTTCAAATTTAGCACCAAAGCTTTCAATTTATATTTTTTCATGTTGTGTAGACACTCATGGGCTATGCCTATAGCATCCTGGATATGCCTGCATTTCATAAAACCCATTTGTTCAGTGGAAATCCTTCCAGAAAGTATTGGTTTCAATTGGTTTG
>SNQJ01S0030183.1:43771-68256 GCA_010110895.2 Picea sitchensis
TATTGGTCTTTTTGTGTTTTGTTATCTCTATATCCATATGCTTATAATTTTAGTTTGTTTTAGTGTAATTCTTGCTTATAGTTTTGTTTTTCTTTCTCTAACCCTTTCCTCTACAGCTGTCATGCTCAGCAAGACCCAACTGGGCATGTAAGCACCTCTTATTTTCTCACCAAGGTGACGAAGAGGGTGCAAACAGCAGGTTTCTCTATTTTATGAATAAAGAAGAATTGAGATGTTTTGGCTTGTCTATCTTATTGCATATGGTTGAGGTATGTTCCATGGTTATCTCTTTTTGTTATTTGTTGCATACACACATATAAACACATCTAAAAGGTAGATCAGCAAAGTGTTTGACGAAATACCTCACTCAAAAAAAGTTTTAAAAAGACACCAAAACAGTGATGATCCTTGCATAATGGCTTGGGATCATTACACCTTGAATCAATTATGGTAAAAAAAATTGGCAGACACAACAGTATGGATAAGGGACTTCATTTTGATTGATGTATAATGGTATTGAGATTAATATATTAGCAGTTAAGACTATTCTAGATGGATAGTACTATCATGCCATTTTTGGTGATATGTGGAACTCCACATAACTCCTCATGGTTAGATATTTATGGCTTTGTGAAGTTGGAGAACTCTCATGAGTTATCTAGAAGTCAAAATTATTCTAGAATCTCCTAGAAGAAGTTGACTAGTCAAGTGAGTGAAACTAGGAGTTAATCATGGGTTAAGTTGTTGCAATAAGAAAATAATTAAAAATAAATTAGTTGCAACTAGAAGTGGAGAATTTACTAATTGTAGCAAAGTGGGTTAGAAGTGGACAAGTGGTTAGAAGTGGGTTAGCCTTAAAAGAAGGAATTTGGGTTAAGTTAGTTAGAAGGTAACCCCTTGAGGAAGCTACATGGAAGTATAAATAAGAGAGCAAGGCTCTTCTTATAGCACCTATTGAGCACATTGAATATCTATTATTGTGTAAGGTTTATTGCAGGTACTCATTGATACATCTGAAGTTGTGAAAGTTTGATATAGCATGAAAGGTTGACGGAGAAAGTTTCGGAATTACAGATAATAATAAAAAAAACCTTGTTTTTAGGTGTAAGAGGGCTGCAGTGGAGTAGGGTGTGTATGTACATGAGGGTAAAGACCTAAAAATTGAGAATATGAAGATGTTAGGTCTCTATATTTTGAAAGAAATCTCCCAAGAAGGTCTACAATAATCAGGTACATCATATCTATCTACTAGTTCAAAAGGCATGTCTTATTTATATGAGTAGTTGGATTTTGTTGTCTACATGAGAAATGATTATGGGGGTTTGAGGATTTTCCCTAGAGAGGTCATTGGTTGTATGACACTTACTGCATAAGACAAATCTACAAAAATACAGTACTGGTGTATTTGATTCTTATCATTGGTATATATTGTTAGTGTTGAAGCACATCTTGTATTTCTTGGCATATGGTTAAGGGTTTTTGTAGTAAATGTTTGAGAGCTTGTATTTGTGAAGTGGTTTTGAAGTGGATGAGGTATTGAGAGGTTTTTTATCAGTAAGGGTTTGATGTCTAGTTCATGTGAGGGTTATTATACTTGTTCATGATTATACACACTTGTATGGAACATGACTAGAGATATATAGATGCATTTGGTTAAAGGAAATGTATGAGGATGTATGCATAGGGAATAGTTACAGTCTGGACACAATGACAGGTTGCAGGTTGATGTGACAGAAGCTGCAGAGGGTCATATTTTTTCATGAGAGAGAAAAAATTAGTTTTCAAAATGCATAAGTAGGTTGCAGTATAGATAGACCCAGTACATACGTGGGTTGTAGTATATATAGGGAATGTACCTATTGGTTTTGGGTTGGTACATTCTGAGTACATGTAGAGCTTGATTACAGGGTAGTGGTACAGGTTGGCTATAGTTCAGTGGTAGATGTTGGTATAGGTTTACAGTGGTATATATCAAAGTGACAATGTGGTAGTTGTTACGGGGAAAATCTCTCTATGGCTAGGGTGAACCACAACAGACGAAAATGACTGCAGAAATCAACTCTATCCCAAAAATATGCTATATAAACCAATGTGCAAGGGAGATAAGAAAGAGGCCTACCTCGTCCAAATGTTCAATGATTTCCACCATTGAGCACTTTGACCCAAAGCTATATATACCTGCAACAAGTTCTCAACAAACAAGCAAAAACAAGCATATGGTGGAAACATAAAATATTAGCACATTAGATAGCATAATCCATCAATATACATAACAAATACGCCCATGGATAATAATTCATATATTTGCAAGACATCAATTGGACGAGAAGAGAGTATTTCTATTAATAAATGATCAGCGGAAGTGAAAATATTACATACTTTTGTGTCGGCACGGTCTGAAACTGAGAAACTAAGTTCCTTCAAGTTGGGCCTCCACCACTTCAATCCTCCACCAAAGGAAAGCTCATATAAGGGAGACAATGGGTTTCTCCATCAAAAAGGGAATATCTTGGGGAATGAACATTGTGTTCAGACTTAAATGAAAAAGGGATGGAGACTTTATATGAAGTAGATAATTCCTCCAAAGTACCTTTGCTCTCAAAGTTGAATTCTTTCTCCTTTTCCATAGCTCAGAATTGGCCTCTTTGTAGCCTTCAAAATTAAACTGAAGCATCGAGTCGGAACGTTTCCATTATCTGGAAGGCCAAGGATCAGAGATCTTTGTTGTGACATGGAAACACGACATTTAATTTTGATTTTCTGGCACAAATATCAATGTACACGGTGTTATCTCCCAAAATAAAACCGTCCTTTTGGTCGAGTTTTGTGGTAAATATCATGGCTATAGGTTGTAACCTCAAGTCATTTTTGAGTTTCTATAGTTGCAAAACTTAGGTTTCGGTTTTCGTCTTAGAAAATAATATGATCCATAAAGTCTTCTTTTCAAAATTTGCATAATTCACTTTCAACAGCTAACGTGTGTCCAAACGTTGAGTGTTAGTTGTGGAAAGTGATGACTTTCAGCAGCTAAGGAGAGATTCTCATAAGTCTGTGCGCTGTTGAAAGTGGTGAATTTCAAAATGTCCAACAATCAGTTTCGCGGGTCGTGTGTTGTTGAAAGTGCATACTTTCCGCAGATATGGAGAACGTTTTACAAGGTCGCGCGCTGGTGAAAGTGAAAACTTTCCGCAGCTAAGGAGCAGTTCTTAAAAGGTCACGCGTTGAGGAAAGTCAAGAATTTCAACAGCTAACGGGGGTTTTCCACAGGGTCACGCGCTGGTGTAAGTGGCAAGTATGAACAGCTAACAGAGGCGTTTTCCACGGGCCGTTGGTTGAAGAAAGCGGGAATCATGTGCGTGATATCCATGTCTAAAGGAAATGATGATATGATCATCCCACGTCATGAAAATCCAAATCATGCACTTATGAGAGTGGGTAATGATGGAAACTCAATTCTTCACGTCAGAATAGGATTGTAATGCGAATCTGGCCCAGAAAGTCACACTCAACACTCATGGCATCCGAGATGGCAAGTTTGAGTTCAGTGGTGCAGGTACAGAGGAGGTATCGTCGGCCTCACAACATCAAATAGAATAGTGGTTTTCATATCACACATCGTTTCTGGAAGACTGTTGAAGTTTCATTTGTTTCAAAACAGAGCCGAAGCCCGAAGTGCTTTCAACAGCGCAGAACCTCGGCTCGACCGGCAGCTGCAGGGGTTACAAATTGTCGTGATTTTCAAGTTATAAAATGGTGAGGAAGCGCAGCGGGGCTCTACTCAAGAGAGAGCTGGATAATCTGTCCTTTTTACAGACACATCCAAAAGTCAGAAGCATTTTTCGAATGCAGGGTGTATTGAATTCGTTGAAAGGTTGCAAGTTGGTTGCCACCAGTCTACAGCAGAAGCCTTTGCCAAGACTTTCGATGGGAACAAGGCTCACGTCGGGTCCATGGAGATTGTGGTATATGAAGATATCATTGCTTCAGCAACAGGCCTACCAAGAACCGGTCAAAACTGGTTTAAAACCACTGCTCCCAAAAAACTGGATTTCAGAGTTTATTTGAAAGAGGGGTACAGGCACAAGGCATGGAAAAAGGGTATGCTAGTTTCTTATCTAGACGAAGAATGGCAGGAGTTGTTCAAAGGTATCCAATTGTACATTACCTCGGAGGGCAGGTATGATAAACTTATGATGTACCACTTCAAACTCCTGGATCATTTCACAGGCAAGACCCCTCTTAATTTGCCTTATTTCCTACATAAAAGTTTGACTAAGGTTTGCAAGAAGATTAGAGCTCAACCCTTGAACATAAAAACTACTCTGTGTCACTTCGGCCTCATAAAATTGATTATCCTAGAGGAATTGAAACAACAGGGAAGGAGCTGGGATCATTTTCTATTCTGGGAAGGTTTTGAAACACAGAACCAGATTGCAAATGAACAGGGGAAGGGTTCAAAGAAACAATCATCTCCTCAAAGAAGTTCAAGAAAAAGAAGGACCCTGCCAGGACCTCCAGAAGACAGAATATCTGGAATGAAGCCTCACAGGTTGAAGATAAAGTTAAACTTTGAGCAGACCACAGAACAAACCACAGAGCAAAACACAAAGCATCCTACAGAGCAGAGTATAAGGAAGAGAACCAATATACTAAACTTTCCCTATTCAGATTCAGAATCAGAGCAGCAAGATCAATGCCCTATCACCAAGAGTCCTGAGCAGTCAGCTGAGTGTGCACAGAACTATGAAACCTTCAATCAGACAGAACAGGGAGAAACATTGAAAAGCTCCAAGTCAAAGAATTCTCATAAAATTAAGCATTTGAAAGAGGTCATAGCTCAGCAAGAGGTCTTGGAGCAGGTGATTAAAGAAAGGTATAATAAGTTGTCTGATAACTTCGCCAAGACCAATGTTGCGTTTGAAATATTGGCTAAGGAAAGTGTTAGAGAGAAGAAGAGGAATAAAAAACTCACCAAAGACTACAACAGCTTGTGGTGGCTTGCCAAATGCCTCAAAAGGAAGATAAGGAGGTTGAAACAAAAACTAAGCCAAAAACCCCATCCAGATCTGAAGGTACTCGCTCAAGTCGTCGTTAATATGCAAGGTGAGAAATCGGAGACACACTGAGTTTTGTTGAAATCAAATTTTGGGCGTGAAAACTCATTTTAAGCGCAATTGGGACTTCCACCAGCGCAAAGCTATTACTTTATGACCCGTTAGCTGAAGAAAGTGACGGATTTCAACAGCTAACCCGCGAAAAATTAAACGATTGCGTTGTTGAAAGCTGGAAAAGTAATTTTTGAAGCTAAGGACAGGACAGTTCATTCCAAACAGGTTTTGAAGGAGTTCCAGTGTATCAGTGGGCTATCGGATCGCATGCAAAGGGTTCAGCATCAGAGGTTCGAGAGAATTTTGGTAACACATGCAAAACCATTTCCTAAAAAAATGACCATGAACGTTGGGAGATCCAACTGACAAGACAGGTGTCCTGCTATTCTTCACCACATTGCTGATACCAGGAGCTGAAGGATGCAGATGGCGAATTTGGGAGTTTGAAGATAGTTCGAGTTCTAAGTTTAGTTGTTAAGACTTTATTTTCAAGTTGTTTAGATAGAATTGAATTGTTTTTATTAAATACAGATCCATGTTTTTAGGATCTGTAAAACTGTTTGTAAGAGGCTATAAAGGCCTATTTTTTATATGAAACTAGGGTTCGATTTTGGGTTCTACATGTTGCTACTGTAAGGGAGACCTATTCTTATTATATGAAAAATTGCAAGCTTCCTTCAGTTGTGTTGTCAGATTTTTCTTTTCTGTTCTCTGATATCTTATGAGTGAAGGTTCTTTATTGATGCTCATTCAATCTACATGTGACTATCATCTCACTAATTGATTGATTAAGTTGATAATCATAAGTTATTTCCTTAGTTATTAAACCCATTGTGCTTGTTTTATATAAAGTATAATCTGGTTCAATAGCTATTTTCTCTTCCATTTAATCAAACCTTGTCTGACTGCATTACTAGAAGGCCTTGTGAGATTTTATATTTCTAGACAGTCTTGAACACACAGTCCATTCCCTAGATATTCATCTTGATCCAAAAACCACATCAATTATTAAGAAAATATTTCCCAAAAAGAGTTAGTTACCAGGCATCTCCGACTTACAGCCTAGGAGAGTTTCCTGGAGTGATAACAAATTGGCGTCGTTGTCAGGGAGAGGAGATTGAAGCTCATCTTCCCTGGGAGACGACATAGATCTAATCTTTGATGATAGACAAAGGTTAGACACTACTTGGTTGTAATTTTTCTATCTGGCAACTCCACGATTAAAGACTCCACTGGGGAGGATCCGGTTGACAAAAGATGAAGGAGTTAAATTTCAAATCTAGGTACCAGTTCATTAGCCTGCTTCATGAATTGATGTATTTCTTTATCAGCGCCTTTATACTTTTTCCTTCACATGTTAAAAGAATTATTCTTTGTTTCGTATACTCTGAAGATTATCAGCCATCTTTTATAAGTCCATATTTAGAAGAGGAAAGCTTGCAGCCTCCTTATGTTGTTGATGTCGATCCTATAGCTTTACCTCAGCCTATTCCTAAAGACGAGATATGCATTCAGATTCCCTCTGAATATGAGCATTCATACAACCTTGAGGAGGTTGAACTTGTTTCAAAACCTGCCCAGATCTCAGCCCCTCTGGCCATAATTTCTGAACCTGACAAACAACTTACCATCTCTCATGACCAGCCCACAACTTTTCAAGTTAAGATCTGGATGAAGATGTTCAAACCTTTACAGCTACCCCATTTTCTTCATCCTTATCCTAATGACTGTTATGAATATCTCCCTTTGTTTTCCAGAGAGAATCAAACTTCAACCGAGGGGCATGCAGAATCCTTTTTGGATTTTGTTGATCGTTTTTCAATTGTGCATGAAGATGTGATCATGAGAATGTTTTCGAAATCTTTGATCAAAGATGTTGCTTCATGGTTTAAAAGTCTGAGATCCGATTCAATTGGTTCTTGGACCGAGTTCTCTAATGCTTTCCTGAAGTATTGGGGCAAGTGCAAATCTCTAGATTCTTACCTTGCTGACTTTTATGCTTTGAAGAGAGAGCAGAGTCAAACTTTGCATATTTTCAATCGAAAGTTTAACCGCATGTATCATGACATGCCTTTGGAGATCCGACCTTCCGAAAAAGCTGCCATGATACATTATTTTATGTTTCTTCACTCAAAACTTTCCCTTATTCTGCTAGAAAGGGAGTCTTCATCCTTAACTCAATTGTTTGGAGATGCGCAAGAGGTAGAGGAGAAAATCCGTGCATCTAGGTGGATCAGAATGCAAGCTGATTCTGAAAATCTACAAACATATGAGAAAGAAGACTGTGAGTATATTTCAGATCCCGAGCAAGAAAGAAGTGAGTATGAAGCAGATTTGGACCAGTAGCCTGAGGATGAGTACATTTCATATGTAGAATCAGATTCGTCAACATTGGCAGAATGTTCTATAGACAGGGAACAAGAAGGTGATCATTTTTCCAGCAAAGGAACAGCCATGGTTGAGCAGGAGAGAAATGAGGTTGGAGCAGATTTGGGACAGCAGCCCACATGTAAGTTCGATTCAGTTTCAAGGTCAGATTTTTCAGTGTCCGCTGAGTATTCCAGAGACAGGTATGTATGTGAAGCTTATGATCAGTTTGTAAATCAAGAAGAGCCTAAGATGACTGATGATTTCGTAATAAACTATATGTTCTCAGCTGTTTCTTATTCATGTGATGGAAATCCTATTTTTTTATCCTCTTGTGAGCATTATTCGGATAAGGAAATTATAGTTTTTAATAATCACGAATTAATCTCAAGAGGACAAGAAGATGATCAGTCTTCTTGCAGAAGAACAGTCATGGCTGAACAAGAGGCTGTCATAGATGTGCAGTTGTTTCCTGAAGAGAAACATGTTTCTTATCTTCTTTACAAGGATCTAGTGGAAACCTTCATGGAGTTACACTTTTCAGAGGGCTTGAAAGTTTCAGATTTCTCCAACTTGCCCATGTTTTCAGGTAAATATGGTTTCCTGAAAAGCTCCTTGTCACAGTGGTTGCATATTCAACATCATTTGCTGATCAGTAATAAAGACAAGATTTCCTCAGTGTTCAAATTGCTTGGATGGCTACTATGGAAATCAGCATTCACTTAACAAATGACAGATATGGCTAGTGTAGGGGTAGGTAGAATAATAAGTTCGCCATGCGAGCAGTTTGATTTTTTTTCAGTTGTTGATTTCATGAATAAGCTTGGGCTGCATGAAAGTTAAAGGGGAACAATTGCATAGGCTTGATGACTCCATGCCCAATGCTACTACAGGTTTGCAGAGGGATCAGTGCTAAAGGCTTGATGACTCCATGCCCAATGCTAAAGGCTACTGGAACTACTAGGTTCTTGGAAACCTCAGAGGGAGGTCTCCATCCCAGTTGGAGCCAGATGTTATCTCCCAAAATAAAACCATCCTTTTGGTCGCGTTTTGTGGTGGATAGCATGGCTATAGGTTGTAACCTCAAGTCATTTTTGAGTTTCTATAGTTGAAAAACTTAGGTTTCGGTTTCCGTCTTAGAAAATAATATGATCCATAAAGTCTTCTTTTCAAAATTTGCATAATTCACTTTCAACAGCTAACGTGTGTCCAAAAGTTGAGTGTTTGTTGTGGAAAGCGGTGACTTTCAGCAGCTAAGGAGCGCTTCTCATAAGTCTGTGCGTTGTTGAAAGTGGTGAATTTCAAAATGTCCAACAATCAGTTTCGTGGGTCGTGTGTTGTTGAAAGTGCATACTTTCCGCAGATATGGAGCGATTTTTACAAGGTCGCGCACTGGTGAAAGTGAAAACTTTCCGCAGCTAAGGAGAAGTTCTTAAAAGGTCACGCGCTGAGGAAAGTCAAGAATTTCAACAGCTAACGGGGGTTTTCCACAGGGTCACGCGCTGGTGTAAGTGGCAAGTATGAACAGCTAACAGAGGCGTTTTCCACGAGCCGTTGGTTGAAGAAAGTGGGAATCACGTGCGTGATATCCACGTCTAAAGGCAATGATGATATGATCATCCCACGTCAGGAAAATCCAAATCATGCACTGATGAGAGTGGGTAATGATGGAAACTCAATTTTTCACGTCAGAATAGGATTGTAATGCGAATCCGGCCCAGAAACTCACGCTCAACACTCATGGCATCCGGGATGGAAAGTTCGAGTTCAGTGGTGCAGGTACAGAGGAGGTACCGCCGGCCTGATAACATCAAATCGAATAGTGGTTTTCATATCACACATCGTTTCTGGAAGTCTGTTGAAGTTTCATTTGTTTCAAAACAGAGTCGAAGCCCGAAGTGCTTTCAACAGTGCAGAACCTCGGCTCGACCGGCAGCTGCAGGGGTTACAAATTGTCAGGATTTTCAAGTTATAAAATGGTGAGGAATCGAAACGGGGCTCTACTCAAGAGAGAGCTGGATAATCTGTCCTTTTTACAGACACATCCCGAAGTCCAGAAGCATTTTTCGAATGCAGGGTGTATTGAATTCATTGAAAGGTTGCAAGTTGGTTGCCACCAGTCTACAGCAGAAGCCTTTGCCAAGACTTTCGATGAGAACAAGGCTCGCGTCGGGTCCATGGAGATTGTGGTAGATGAAGCTATCATTGCTGCAGCAACAGGACTACCAAGAACCGGTCAGAACTGGTTTAAAACCACTGCTCCCAAAAAATTGGATTTCAGAGTTTATTTGAAAGAGGGTACAGGCACAAGGCATGGAAAAAGGGTATGCTAGTTTCTTATCTAGACGAAGAATGGCAGGAGCTGTTCAAAGGTATCCAATTGTACATTACCTCGGAGGTTAGGTATGATAAACTTATGATGTACCACTTCAAACTCCTGGACCATTTCACAGGCAAGACCCCTCTTAATTTGCCTTATTTCCTACATAAAAGTTTGACTAAGGTTTGCAAGAAGATTAGAGCTCAACCCTTGAACATAAAAACTACTCTGTGTCACTTCGACCTCATAAAATTGATTATCCTGGAGGAATTGAAACAACAGGGAAGGAGATGGGAGCATTTTCTATTCTGGGAAGGTTTTGAAACACAGAACCAGATTGCAAATGAACAGGGGAAGGGTTCAAAGAAACAATCATCTCCTCAAAGCAGTTCAAGAAAAAGAAGGACCCTGCCAGGACCTCCAGAAGACAGAATATCTGGAATGAAGCCTCACAGGTTGAAGATAAAGTTAAACTTTGAGCAGACCACAGAACAAACCACAGAGAAAAACACAGAGCATCCTACGGAGCAGAGTACAGGGAAGAGAACCAATATACTAAACTTGCCCTATTCAGATTCAGAATCAGAGCAGCAAGATCAATGCCCTGTCACCAAGAGTCCTGAGCAGTCAGTTGAGTGTGCACAGAACTATGAAACCTTCAATCAGACAGAACAGGGAGAAACATCAAAAAGCTCCAAGTCAAAGAAGTCTCAGAAAATTAAGCATTTGAAAGAGGTCATAGCTCAGCAAGAGGTCTTGGAGCGGGTGATTAAAGAAAGGTATAAGAAGTTGTCTGATAACTTCACCAAGACCAATGCTGCGTTTGAAAGATTGGCTAAGGAAAGTGTTAGAGAGAAGAAGAGGAAGAAAAAAATCACCAAAGACTACAACAGCTTGTGGTGGCTTGCCAAATGCCTCAAAAGGCAGATAAGGAGGTTGAAACAAAAACTAATCCAAAAACCCCATCCAGATCTGAAGGTACTCGCTCAAGTCGTCGTTAATATGCAAGGTGAGAAATCGGAGACACACTGAGTTTTTTTGAAATCAAATTTTGGGCGTGAAAACTCATTTTAAGCGCAATCGGGACATCCACCAGCGCAAAGCTATTACTTTATGACCTGTTAGCTGAAGAAAGTGATGGCTTTCAACAGCTAACCCGTGAAAAATTAAACGAGTGCATTGTTGAAAGCTGGAAAAGTAATTTTTGAAGCCAAGGACAGGACAGTTCATTCCAAACAGGTTTTGAAGGAGTTCCAGTGTATCAGTGGGCTATCGGATCGCATGCAAAGGGTTCAGCATCAGAGGTTCGAGAGAATTTTGGTAACACATGCAAAACCATTTCCTAAAAAAACGACCATGAACGTTGGGAGATCCAACTGACAAGATAGGTGTCCTGCTATTCTTCACCACATTGCTGATACCAGGAGCTGAAGGATGCAGATGGTGAATTTGGGAGTTTGAAGACAGTTCGAGTTCTAAGTTTAGTTGTTAAGACTTTATTTTCAAGTTGTTTAGATAGAATTGAATTGTTTTTATTAAATACAGATCGATGTTTTTAGGATCTGTAAAATTGTTTGTAAGATGCTATAAAGGCCTATTTTTTATATGAAACTAGGGTTCGATTTTGGGTTCTACATGTTTCTACTGTAAGGGAGACCTATTCTTATTATATGAAAAATTGCAAGCTTCCTTCAGTTGTGTTGTCAGATTTTTCTTTTCTGTTCTCTGATATCTTATGAGTGAAGGTTCTTTATTGATGCTCATTCAATATGCATGTGACTGTCATCTCACTAATTGATTGATTAAGTTGATAATCATAAGTTATTTCCTTAGTTATTAAACCCATTGTGCTTGTTTTATATGAGTATAATCTGGTTCAATAGCTATTTTCTCTTCCATTTAATCCAACCTTGTTTGACTACATTACTAGAAGGCCTTGTGAGATTTTATATCTCTAGACAGTCTTGAACACACAGTCCAGTCCCTAGATATTCATCTTGATCCAAAAACCACATCAATTATTAAGAAAATATTTCCCAAAAAGAGTTAGTTACCAGGCATCTCCGACTTACAGACTAGGAGATTTTCCTGGAGTGATAACACACGGGTTGTAGTGTAGCAGCCTGTGTATACGCTTGTTGTATAGTGTGCAAGATGTGTACAAGTGGAAAATTTTGTATTTTTGTCTCTGGATTCTAGTAACAAGGAAGACAAGTTTGCATAGGGAAATGGAATAAGGCCCTCGCTCCAAGATTTCATAGGGTGAGGCAAATCTTTCTCTAACAGTAGTGGCTTCTTCATTTGGAACTTATATTTCAGGGTGGCAGGATGGGGAAAGGATAGGTGGTTGTAGCCACCTTGACACTTATATTTTAGGGTGGCAGGACAGGGCAAGGATAGGTAGTTGTAGCCACCTTCTGGTTGTAGCTGGATAACATAGGGGGTTGTAGCCTCCTTTTGGTTGTAGCCATATAATTGAGGAGTAGTAGCTTCCCTCAGGTTGTAGCCTGAAAATATAGGGGGTCGAAGCCTCCTTCCAGTTGTAGTTGCAGAAAAAATGAAGTTGGTGCTTCCAATGAATGTAATTCTTAAAGGAATATAAGAAAAAACATTATGTGGTTTTCTCCCGCATTGGGTTTCCACGTAAAAATATTGGTGTATTGTGTATGTGTATGATTGTTTATTTTCCATGGTTTATTTACTCTGCACTGATTGGATAATAATATTATATTGATCATAAATATAAATAATACTTGCATATTGTGGTTAAAAGGATTAAATTGATTTATAACTGATTCACCCCCCCTCTCAGTGATCCAACAGGAATTGAGGCGGCCTTCAAGGTATTGGCTACAGGTTTGGGCCATGATGAAGGAGGAAAAGGGATGGGTGGGACCACACAAAAAATGGGTTATGGGTGAAGGATATCACAAGAATCAGGGTGATGAGGGGAATCCAATGGGGTAATTCCCAAATAAGGGGGTCGGAAGGGAATCAAATCCACGAAAAAAACAATTGTTGAAATATGATAGGTATGACTATGATCAGGGTGAAGAGAGGAATCCAATTGGATAGGGATAAAATAATGGTGCCACCAGAGTGCATGGGGTGAAGTTGCATGACAATAGATATTTTTTGTTCTATTTTTTTTTTCATCCCAAGGGTTAGGGTATTCAAGGTTTCTACAGACAAGGGTTTTCCCTATGCTATAGCTCTTTGATATACGTGTGGGGTCCAACAGTAGTACTCGGCCCAATATCTCAGGGCACCAACTAAGGAGGCTATATCATTCCCTTAGTCATACTATCCGACTACCTAGGTAATAGAGATTATATTCTTGAGTGTTGTTCTCAGTGTCAATATAGAAGTTAGGAGGTTGATCAGTTTATCTACGGAGGGATTCAAGAATATAGGTCGATTTGTATACTTGTGTTGCCATATGAGCTACCACTCAAAGGGGTACCAACAGGGCCTACAAGGGTGGCCAACAATGTGCACTTAAGTACCACTTGTACTTCTTGCGTGTATGCTTCCTCGACCAAGGATTTATATGTTGAACGAAAGATATTTGTAGATTTAAGACGTCAGAATACATCTCTACCTTGAAAAAAATAACCCACAATTTTTTGCCAAGGAAAGTGCTCTGATACCACTTGTAAGGTACCGCATATATTATAATAGATGAAAACAGAGAATAAAAATGGAACAACACAATAGATGAAACCACAACACCAAAATAATACCTTTATTGATAGGAAACAAGGTTCACTTTCCTCTTTGAGGGAGAAACATCCAACAGAGAAGAGCTCTATTACAATAATTCTCAAGACAATACTTCTAATTCCCTCGACTCTTGTTTATACTAAATTTATATATCAAAAGAAAAATCTAGAGGAAGATCGTCTAGAAGCAGAAGCTTCTATTAGGTCTTCTTACATTTGACTTATTCTTCCTTATTACTAGGACTTATTAATATTGGCCTTTATTACATGAAAAATATATTATTATACCTACGTGAGGTGATAGAGGGGTTAGGTCCCTAACAGGAATAAAGACATATGGTAATGTGGGCAAGGAATAGTGTATCTTACTTCACACTTTTCAAAGGTTATGTTATGTGAATATCTAAGAACACAAACTTTAAACTATGGAAAAGAAGGGAGGAATGGAGCTTCCACTCCACACACCCGATAAAGGTAAAACACACATAGAGAAAAGGACTTGCTAACCTATTCAAGCATATCTCCACATTTCTATAGAGAGGGCCTCCATTAAAAAAATGAAAGAAAAAGAAGATTCCAAAACAAAGAAGGCCCTTTCCTACTTGGTAGATGATGTGGCTACATAGGTTGGTGACACATGTACAGTCATCGATTAGAAATATTCCAGTGGCATCCATGTTAGAAAAATTAAACTTAATTGAAGAAAAATAATGCCAAAATCCATTACAATAGGTGCTTACATTGGACGGGCTTCATTGGCAACAATTAGGGGGTCTGTGAGGGAGATGAAGGAGATATTTTAACATGTTTGGGAGTCTCTTAGACTTCTAGATAGAAATAAACCAATAGAAGGAAGAAATAAAGAGGAAGAACTAAGATGACCATCCTTAACATTATTGTAAATTTGGATTATCGAAGAGCCCAACCCCAAATCCAACAATTGACTTTGTGGTTGTCCCTTCAATGACTCAAATCTACAATCAGGTTAAGCTCAAATAATTGAGACAAGAAAAGGAAGATTTATTGAAAAATTGGTTGAAGTTTTCTAGAGAGATGGAAATTCAAAGCTTGGGATAATAATGGCATGAATGTAGATAAAGTAAAACTGAGAATGAGAAGCTTAAGGATGAAGAGGAGTGCATTTGTTTTTCCATGAGAATACACATCTCAGAGCTAAGTTGCAATCTGCAAAACATAGCTAAGGAAAGAATACACAAAAACTCTAGTGGAGAGTTGTTGATGATTGCAATTTTTCAAGATCTCAACAAAAACATCATGAGATTAAATCCCCCTACATTTTTAAAGAGGTGGATATCCTCTATAATTATATTAGCAAAATTATGGAAATACAATTTTAACAAAGAGTATAATCACAAAAAGAAAAGTCTCTAAGAAAGGGACGAGGAACTTGTCCAAGAAAGAAATAAAATATCTCCACAATATTATACAAAAATAAAGTCAATAACATATAATATTATCATGTTTCTCACATCCATCTCAATATAGAAAATATCGGTCGTATCATAAGACAAAAAATATATAATTCCACTATGTAGAGAACTTTAGATGAGTATTGCATTTAAAACTGAAAATATTATGATGAGCACACTCCAAAAATCTCTACTAAAAAATCTCAAAGTCTGATAAATCATTAGAGTTATGCCTCGAAATAGTTCTCTGGGGAACTAAAAAAATAAATGTCAAGTTTGACAATGAAATGTAAAGTGTTCAATAAAATAAAAGGTGTTTGTCCAAATGGACTGGGATTGGGCTCCCATAGACCTTTAAAACAAAGACCTAGACATGAAAGAAAAGAGAGAAACAATTAGAAATCGGCTATGAGTTTTCATTGAATGAAAAGACATGAGATGGATGGTTTCTAAATGAGAAGTAAAGAGGAAGAGAAATTATGAAAATGACCACTTGAATTACAGTGATGGAATCTCTCGATCTCTCATTTTTTAGTTGGAATGTCTTTTATAATTTCTTTGAATAGAACTACTGCACCAGTTGTAACTATTTTTTTCTTATTTGATTATGTTATCTTGATTAAATCACTCTTTCACCAATTTTCAATGTGTTCTCTTATGGGTGCAACCATTATCTATTGTCTAAATTTGATGTAAAATAATTCATTTTCAAGATCTTTAAACTCCACTATGAGTTGGTGGAGGGTATCTTTGATATCATCATTACTATTTACATAATTGACAAGACACCCCTCTATTTGTGTCTTCGAGTATTCAGTCAAGTTGTTAAACTTTTCTCCCAATGAAATTTTTAGGGAATCCAAAATTTCCTTCATTTTTTCTTTTGATAAAAGTATTGATTTCATGATTAAATGTGTGTCATCCACGTCTTCAGTTGACACATTTAATTTTAACTCAACTAACTTCAAGAATAATTCACCTATTTTTCAACTAATAGCATCACATTCCACGAACATTTCTCTTAAACATTTAATTCTCTTAACCCAACATTCTTTTAATTACTTTAAATGGAGTGTTGAAGGAAAATCCTCCTCCTTTCGATGAAATTCACTAAGGATTGAAATTGTTGCATCGAAATTAGTGACAGATCCTTCATATCACTCTTCATTATTTTCCAAGTTCGCTTGGAGATATTGCTTGAAGTGTGTGATCCTCGAACCCAAAGAGACTAAGTTGGTTTCCAGCTCCCAAGTTTCAAGAATCAAAGAGATTATTTTCTGGATGTTTTCACCAACATATTTCCATATGGTGTTTAATAAACTTGACATTCCTTTCAATCTCAAGCTCGATTATGGTCTATATTCCAAAGTCTTCAATGATTGTATAGTGGTGATGGGACTAGAAAACAAAGGTGGTGGCATAAAAGAACTTTCTAATTCTCTTACTTTTTCCCTCAAAATTGTATTCTCACTTTATAAATATATAATTGAAGATTTCAATTCTTCCCCTGTGGCCTCATGGAATTCCATGAGTTTAGAGGGTGGAACACCCTGGAAATCAAGCTCTCGATTCCACTTTCTTGAATTCTCTTATTCTTTGAATTTACTTTTCCAATGATTAATTTTCTCGAGTTTCTATTGAATACAAC
Organism: Picea sitchensis; assembly: GCA_010110895.2. Lineage (NCBI taxonomy): Eukaryota > Viridiplantae > Streptophyta > Pinopsida > Pinales > Pinaceae > Picea > Picea sitchensis. The sequence goes on from SNQJ01S0030183.1 coordinate 60,367, forward strand.
AAAATGCAGGGTAAGGGACTCTTCTTCAAATATAATAGTCTCTTAGGTAGTCAATTATCTTGCGACTATTTTTCTCTCGAGTAGTCTATGTTCCTCATTTGCATCCTTTATCTCTTCAACATTCATGTCAAGATCCATATGTTCTAGACCAATTTCATTTTCAAGTATTTCTTCATCTTCCCCTCTTTGTTTGTATCTATTTTTATTTTACTGGAAGACAAGAGTATGTGTGACTTGTCAAGATTTCTCTTCGGAGGGTTTTGGTCTCCTCCATCATCAGAATTATCAATTGAATATTTGTTATGTTCTTGGATTGGATTTTGTGGTTTTCCTTTGGTTGAACGTTTTTTGGGGAAATGTTTTGGGATCGATAACTTCTTTTATTTGTAACCTATCCTTTTTGTTTATAATGGTCAATAGTATTGACCAAAGTCTCAATATCATCTTGCTCTTTTTCAATAGACAACCCTTGAAGATTTTGATTGTCATATTCTCCTTCTCCATATAAAACTATATTGGAAAACACCATGTTCTATCCCACGGATGTCATGTGGGTCATTAATAGTTGGTTAGGGTCAAAATCCTTGATCGCATTAGCTTGCTTGAAGTTAAATAAATCAAAATGAGTTTAATTTTCATCTAACTGGTCAATACTTTTCATGGTAATTTTCTCAATCTTCCATGGTAGCGGGATAAATTGTTTTTTCTTTTTTTCATTAAAAAAGTGTGCCCAAAACTTGTACGATTTATATACTTCAACTATGATCAATCTATCAAAAACATAAAGGGTAGAAGTGAAGGGTTTTCATGTGAGAAATAAAGTCTGATGATACTAAAACAATCCATAGTTTTGAAGCTTCCTTTTATGTCTAGGAAGGATGTAGCCTCCAGGGAAAACCTTGATGTATTAGGACCATAAATTAATCTTTTGAAAGAAGAAACAAAAGCATTATGTACCTCATAAAAATTGCATGCATTTTTTGCTTCCAAAGTGCAGGGTACCACACCTGTATAGGGTCAATTTTATAGTTAACCTTTTTGGCCACGGGTAGGTCGTTAAACACGTGATAGTAAGTCACAATGAAAATAAAATAAGAAGACATGTAGAACATTTATCTTAGCGAAATTTTCCAATATTGAAGAATAATTCACTCGAAATAATCCTTGACCAGTCAAAAATGGCGTTCTCATGAATTAAAAAATAAAATATATATAAATAAATATTGGGGACAATAGATTTGGACTTATGTATGGTTATCCTGGAAAATAACCATGCCATTTCTCTGTAGGTATTATTCAGTGAACATACTTGAATACTGGAGAAGTCTTCATGAAAAACTAATGGATCTTCAAGGTAGCTCTGTAAAATTTTGGTTCCTTTGTTTTATGTCTTAAGAAAATCCTTGGCTTCAACACTATTGAAAACCATGGTTGGTTCCAGGAGTCTGAACATTATTTTAAAAGTAGAGGGGGATAAATAAATATGTGATTCACCTTGTAATTAAATGATTCTGCTTTATTTATCAAACTTATCAACACATCATAAAATAAATTCCTTGAAGTCGTATACCTATGGAAAACACCTTGTTGATGTGAATCCAAATGTCTAGATCTTATTCAAAGTATTCTCTCGGGGTGGTAACGTGGAATACCACCTGTAATCCTATGACTATTGAAATATATGATCTTCTCATTCCAAAATATTTACGGTGTCTCCACAAAATTGTTCTTTTCTTCAAGCTAACATATTTAGCCAAGGTGGCAGACTTAACAATAGTTCTTTTAAGTTGCTAGTATAAAAAAACACTTGTTTTGTTTTAACATGTTCAAAAGCTCTTAATTCGAGGATTTAAATGATAACTCATATTAACATTTACGGAAACTTGGCTCGAGAATTTCATTATTAATAATTGCATTAATAACATACGAGTGGTATTTTTTATCACGGGATTTTTACTTGTGCAAATCCCTCCACAAGATCCCCAAATATTGTGTAACTATAGAAGAAACTTGTTGGCCCTTGACCAAGTTTTGAGGGATCTGGTCAAGTTTGACCTATATTTGGACTTCGATAGCCTATCGAAGGAGGAGTGCAAGACGAAACAGAGATCACAGATCTCGACCCCTTTTTTGGGTCCTTTTTGGGTTTTGGAGATTATGTAATGGGCATGGGATGTCGGCCCATGGGTTTACCCATGTTTAGGCCTATTTTGTAATGTATAAATAGATGTCTAGGATATGTAAGAGAAAGGAGGGGGAGAAAGGGATATATGTGATGTAAGGCTGATAAGCTAAGTGCTAAGTGCAAGTATGGTTTGTATATGCTCTGTGCATACTGGGAGAGACTTGCAGAGCTAGGTACAAGGTATTGTAACAGGTTGTGAAGTTCTTTGTGCTATAATGCAAGGAAGGAGGATCTAGCGAGGTGCACAGATCTCCTTTCCTAGGCGAAGTAAGGTTTTGAGGCTTTGTGCTTGTAACCGATTGATTGAAGACAATAAAGAAGAAGAGTTGGTGCATGTAGCCCCAAGGTAAGGGTGAACCATGTAAAAAATTTGTTGTTCAACTTTGTGCTTGACTTGATGTGTTTATAACTTCTCTTGCTAAGTGCTTTGATAGAGATAGATAAATCTGTTGAAGCTTTGTGCTAATGATGTGTAAGAATCTTATATCTGACCTATATGAAGGTGCTTAGTGCTTGATCTGCTAGATATAACCTGTTTTTTTATGATAAAGTGCTTAAATACATCAGATCGGAATGAATGATGTGATGCTCTGTTCTATCTGTGTAGTAGTTATTGGTTGAATATTGATGAATTGTTGATGCTAAAGTGCTCTGTTAAGTATTATAATCACATATATGTGTCCCAGCTAAGGTTGCAGACACTTGAGTCCTGCAACCAACCCTACCTCTACCTCGTGTGAGACTTCATCTGCTTCACAGGTGTTGTCGAAAGGGTCGGTAGTTAGGGTTTTTTTGGTGCGTTGTTCTAGTGTTGAACCCTGGTTCTGCCCCTGTGCCAACAAATGGTTCCGTTGTTGGGACCTGAAACTATGATTGTTGGGAACTGAAGAGAAGTTCTCTGCATAGATCTACTGGTGAAGTCCGTAGTATCAGACCTAAAATTGTGATTGTTGGGAAATGACAAAGAAGAAGCTTTGTCCAAAACTTCGACCTGAGGTTGTGAAATCTCTGTGTGTGTATATGTTGTCCTAGTACGAAGCATTCTACTTGACCTAAGGAGCTTTGTACCAAGAAACGAGGTCAGATCTAAAGAAAAGAGGTAAGCTATGTAATATTTGTGCTCTGATACAGGTAAGAATAGTGAAAAGTTATATATCTAAAGGCTGTGTGCTTTGTAAAAGTAAGATTAGTGGAAATTTTTGTTTCAAAAGTATGAATCTAGGTATGTTTGATAGATTCTATCCTAGATTGAAAACTAGGGAATTAATAGATGAAAGAAGATTTGATATGAATAGATCTTATATGAATAGTGAAAAATATGTTATACCTATGTATAGAAAGAATGTTTGGACTAATAAGTATATGCAGGATCCTAGAAAGAATTTTTTGCAGGTTAGCTACCATGATCCTAGTACGCAGTACAGGAAAGGCTGGTGATCATTTAAGAGAAAGAGAGGATTAACTCTTTGTTACAATTGTAGAAGATTGGGACATCTTGCTAAGGAATTCCCTGGGAAAAGACCTAGTTGTATTTGTTGTAAAGCTATGGACCATGAAGTGTTGGATTTCCCTAGAATGATTGCTAAGCTGGAAGGAATGAATCTGAATAAAGAAAACCCTAAGGTAGATCCAGAAATAGCAGAACCCCAGAAAGAATCAGAGAAAGTATTGCTACAAATAAAAGAAACCCTGAATGACCACCAACATGTCATATTATCGGAGATCTTCAAAGAAAAATAATGCCCTGAAGCAAGAATAGGAGACTTCGACATTGACTGTGTTCTGGATGAGGAAACACAAGTGAATATTATGACGGAAATAACTTGGGAACTTTTAGGAAAGCCTGTTATGATTCATTCATTAGGAGGAATAGGGTTATTCAAAGGAAAGTTGATAAACCTATGTGGAAGGCTCGCTCAGATACCTATGACTGCCAATGGAACTTTCACAGAAGAAGATTTTGAGATTATTAAATTTATTGAGGACAACGCCCCATGTACCATGTTATTAGAAAAACCTTGGATTGACAAAGATCGAGCCAGATGAAAGAAAGAAGAAGAAGTTTTGGAGACGAAGAAGCAAGAATTAAAAGATTTCATGACTAGAAGGATTGCACACTTGATTGAAGAACAGCAGAACAGATCGAAGCTATTTAACACTAGAGACTCTGATGTCAAATTTGCAAGAACACTAGAGGATCCATAGAATATTGAAGTACATATCCCAGAAAAAGAAGAAGTATTATCCGGGAACCTTAGGGAAGAATCTCAATAGCGCGAAGTGACTAGGTCAAAAGAAGACAAAAATCAAAATGGAAAAAGGAATACTAAGACGAAGCTCATTGGAAAGAAGGCTAGAAAGTTAAGTAAGAAGAGATCCAAGATCGATAAGTTGCAGAAGGCTCCAGAGGGAACCTCGCAAAAGGAAAATTTACAAAATTGGAGCTTCGCCAGGATATCATAACAGTGGCACATGGCACTTCGCCATGGCGAAGAAATATAGTCGTTGGGGACATTATAACCATTAGATCAATGCTATGAATGGATAGAAATCCATTTATGGCCAGCCAGCTCACCATCTGACCATTGGGACCATGCAATAATGGATAGAATAGAGTTAATGAAGCCTTCATACCCGTTGCAAGTGACTCGTTGTCGATTTACCTATTTATCGCACCACACCACGCATCAGCCTATAGACTAAGTTGAGTTCATACAATGATCATTGTGCTTATTCTATCTATCTCGTTACTATGTCTAAGATACACCCCGAACCTAAGATTGTTAACCCCAAGAGTGTATGTTGAATGAGTTGAGCACTGCAGAAAAATTTGTTGAGGAAGTTTTGATCGAACTCATGCCTGAAAGAGTCATGTCGATGTCTATAGGTATACAAGCATCATCCATGAGAGGACTACCAGCCTTTCCATCCACTGCTTGCGGAGAAGGACCTTCCTGGTCATCCGATGAGAAGCAAACTAAGCACAGGGATGACTTAGTGAATGCTAAATTGATCCCGACTATCTTACCCACCTATATACCACCTTTAAGCGGTGTTGTAAACCGTGACAGTGTACCTAGAGATTTCAAGTACGCCTTGGTCACTACGTACCTCCCGAAGGGGATACGCGCAATGTGAGTAGACCAAGATAATATCGCAGCGTTGAATTTTAGCGACTTCTACCTCATAGATCGCAAAGTATACAACATGTTATCCCCACATAAGTATGTGACTAGAACAAAAGGGAAAAACTCAAAGGTAATTCCCCAAGAATGGACCCATAACCTCGCGCAGTCCACCCTACTCAACATCATGAAAATTCCCCACTTACGAAGACACCAAGAGGTGAATGCATGTTTCAAGTTGTTGTTGTCTTGTTACCATGGCGGATACTTTTGGCTAAACTGTTATATCACAGTTGATCCAACCTTGATCAATCGGATCATGAGTTTGAGTATGCAAGGACCCGACCCACATGACTTCTATCCTGCAAAATCCATGGATCGTGCTCTCGCACAAAGGATCAAGGACACCTATGGAGATGTCGATAAGGGCACGTGAGGCTACAAGATAGCCTCTATTCAGAATGGCGCAGTGTGCCTCGCCTGTTAGATGATTGCAGGGAATTTAGTACGCAAGAACCGACCTACCCAAGTGACTGGTTTTGTATTCAACCTCACAGGGAACTGCGCGGAGGGCCTACAAATGAATTGGGCAAAGTACTTGGTGAACCAGTTGGAACTTGACTACAGAGAAGCGCAAGATCAAGGATATGAATTCCATTTCAGCTTTCTCTTGATCCTGATCTCTTTCATCACCTAGGATATGTCGAAAGGTGCGACTTTCCCGGACATCAAGCCTTTCGAACCATTGGCCATGAAGTTCAGTACATTGTGGTACTCAAGTGAAATGAATAATAAATGGCAGTCAAATGATGTGTTACATACATACTACAATCATCTGAAGATATACATATAGTCCAAGCCTCACATGACACCGAACACTATACACCGATTCAGGCCTTTGATGAAGTTCAGCACTGATCGGCATTTCATTTATATCACAGCACGAGCCGATGAGCACAAGCAACAACTTCAATCTTACTATAAGCTTACGGAGGAGGACTTAGAGGAGATTACTAAGGAATGGCCCATTGACCTCCTTATTCTAGCAGACCCAGCGGAGATATCCGACATTGACAGCCCAGAAGTTGCATAAGATACACCCGGACCTAGCAAAACAAAGAATACTGACAAAGTACAAGATTTAAGCAGTGCCTCAGTGAATATTGCTTCCATGTCACTAGATAAAGGAGGTGATGGTGAAGATATATATGGCACAGAAGTTGAACAAAGGAAAGGCGAAGTAACACCGCCTAGAGACGAGGAGGACCCCTCAAAGAAAAGGAAGGTTTCCCCCCCGAAACCTTCCTCCCAGAAGAGATCAAAAGCCCCTATAAATAAGATGCAGACCATACTCACCTCTGATGATTTCAATTTCATCATAGCAGACCTGAACGATGCTTTGTTGGAGATAGAAGAGAAGCAAGAAGCTAAGAAGGAGGAGATGTACAATAGAATTGAGGTAGAACTCCAAGGGGTGCATCAAGCACTACAATCCATCCGCGCAGTCTCCACTGCACCTCTGCCACTGGGAACACCAGAACCGGGAGATGAGCCAGCCCAAATCCACCAGCTCGTTGATACAGTCAAAGCTCGCCTTCGAAGAGCACAAGAGGAAACAATGCAAGCCACCCATTATTTGGTACAAGTACAGGGAGTACTTGTAGAACAACATCGAGCTGTCGAATAGGAAAAGAGCGCTCTCCAAGCGAAGAAAAGGCACATTTGCAGCAAGGAAAGGAACAGTTTATCACCGAGAAATTCGAAGTGAAGGAAGCAGTCAACAAAGAACTTCGCTCTGTGACTGTCGTAGAAGTAAATTCAGAGGATCAAGTCATGAAGCAAGTAGCACAACTTGAAGAAGTGATCCAGAAGCTGCAGCAACGCATCACAAACCTAGAACTATGCACTATGCCCGAGACCCCACAGAAGGTAAAGGACCAAAGAGAAGCAACTGCCAAGAGCACAGTTGAAAGGCTAAAGGCCCTTACCTTAGAATGCAAGCAATTCGTTGATCGCAGTGCCCAGACATATGAGAAACTCACCGAGAACCCAGAATTGCAAGCACTGGAGTCGCAGTTCCAAGAAGCGAAGTACCAAGCCGAAAAGATACAAGCGCAACTGAAGTCCCTGTCAATTGTGGAAAGAATGAAGCGCTCCCAAGAGAAACGCACTGCACAGCATAAAATCCATACTATCCAGAGTAGAGTTATGGAGATAACTCATAAACTATAACATGTGCAAGATAAGGCCTATCAGTTGTTTACAAAGGTAGAAGGCCAAGGAGAAAAATTGGAGCAAGTTAGCACTGCAGCAGAACAGCGCCTGGAAGGACCTGTGAATAATGCAGTCATTCAAGATTTTGTTGAACAAGATCTTGTAGCACAACATCAAGTCGAAGCAGTTCGAGTGTTAAGAACCAAACATCAATATAGCATATAAAAACCTCAGGAAAAGTACTCAACACCTTGAAAAAGATATAATTTTAGATAATAAGCCTCTTCGAGGGGGAAACCTCCTTTTACCCCACTTAAATGTTCAAGTACAAGATGATTCAAAATGAAAATGTCTCCTTGGTATATA
>SNQJ01S0030183.1:68306-84252 GCA_010110895.2 Picea sitchensis
GATCAGTGCTAAAGGCTTGATGACTCCATGCCCAATGCTAAAGGCTACTGGAACTACTAGGTTCTTGGAAACCTCGCAGGGAGGTCTCCATCCCAGTTGGAGCCAGATGTTATCTCCCAAAATAAAACCGTCCTTTTGGTCGAATTTTGTGGTGGATAGCATGGATATCGGTAGTTGCCTCAATTCATTTTTGAGTCTATTATAGCTGCAAAACTTAGGTTTTGGTTTTTGTCTTAGAAAATAATATGTCCCATAAAAGTCTTCTTTTCAAAATTTTCATAATTCACTTTCAACAGCTAACATGTGTCCAAAAGATGAGTGTTAGCTGTGGAAAGTGGCCACTTTCAGCAGCTAAGGAGCGTTTTTCATAGGTCTGTGCACTGGTGAAAGTGTCAAATTCCAAAATATCCAAAGAAGTAGTGTCCCGGGTCGTGCGTTGAGGAAAGTGAAGGCTTTCAACAACAAAAAAGGGGTTCTCCACAGGATCATGCGCTGGTGAAAGTAAAGACTTCCAACAGCTAAGGATAAGTTCTCACATGGTGGTGCGCTGAGGAAAGTGAAAGCTTTCAACAACTAAGGAGCAGTTTGTGCGGGATCGTGCGCTGGTGAAAGCGGTTTCGGCGGTTCAGGAGGCTAATCAAAAGGGCGCTTAACTACCGAAAGTTAACCTTTTCAGTGGATAGAAGGCGGGTGTGAAAAAGTTCTTAACCACCGAAATCCCTCTTATGTTTAAAATTTAAAATCATCGTGCTCTTGCACGCGCCAAATGTCCATGTTTATTCAAAAGGGCTGAGTGTGATTTTTATTCAAGAGATATTTGCTTGAATTCTGCATGAAAAGGACGTGTGGAGGCGTTTTTGACTGGTCCTCTGGAGCTCACTAACAAGTGCCAAAGTTTCTGGAGAAAAAGAGGCGTTTGTTTGGGGAACCAGTTCACCTCTGCGTGAATCTCTTCATGTGGATGATCTAGCAGACGCAATGGTGTTTCTGATGGATAAATGTAGTGATTTGCCCCATATTAATATAGAGCGTGGAATTGAAGTAAAAAACCAAAAAACCTCGCAGAACTTGTCAAGGAAAGAACCCTACCAAACCAGATGGAACCCCTCGAAAACTAATAGACAGGCCTTTGGTTCCCTAATCGCAGACTGTCTTTTGAAGATCTGGATTTACACAATGTTCGGATAAATAGTGATGATCTGGATCTCGTTGAGTGCATAATGCAACATTTGGCAGTTACAACTGCCATGGGCAGGGTACGACGTTTCACCAGAAGAGAGACTTCACATGACAGGGCTTCTGCTCAGGGTCACTCACAAATTGTGTTGTTTTCATCTCATCCTAACGTTCCTTCCCTTCCAGATCACACATATGCTGAAGGTGGACATTCTCCCAACATCGACTGCGGCCAGTCCTATTACACCTCGTACAACTGTTGAGGAAGAACAATTGCAGAGACCATCTCCACCCATGCAAGTCGATTCAGATTCACTGTCATCGGTAATGCAAGCATGATTTCTCAAGATGTCGATGGCAAAAGTTCATCATTTACAAAGAGAAAACGAGCTCTCGTCCAGATCCCCTTCAGTATTGTTTTCTCTTTCTCCTGCAATCTTCTCCAGCTCGTTCTGTTCGAGATTATACCTCTCCTCTCTATACAGGCAAGGTGGATAAATTGGAAAATGGACTTGTTTTGTTTGGTTACATTACTGGTCTTCATTCTGCCTTATTACCATTGATTTCTATTTGATGCTCCGCCATAACGGAGTAGGCAAAGAACGAACAACATTGAGAGCAATTTTGTTCCTATTGGCTTTTCTCTATGCATTTTGACACACGGGCATTCACTTTCCTATGCCTTCACCAGACAAAGGTTTTTCACAATACCTCGACTACTCAGTAGATTCAGAGTGATAGGTGTCACAGTTATAGCTGTGTTTTCTGGTTTTGAAGCAGTAAAGTTACCCTACAACTATTAGGGAAATGTCTCCAAGAACTTGCTGTAGCGGGAGGCGTACCTGGTATTTACAATTTCTTTTCTCATATTGATAAGGCTGGAAACACTTACCGAGATTGCCACTTCTTTTGAGCCGGAAAGGCAAATAGAAACACATCAAGCTGAAATTTCAAGACCAGTTAGAAAGACAAGAGCTTCATCTAAGAAGCCTTGAAGTTATTTACAAATGTGCAGATCCAAGATTCGAGGGTAGAGAAGCGACAAAATCTCCTTCAGTAAACAGATTATGGATTAGTTTATCAAGTCTGAAGTCTATTTTTGGAAAGACAAGTCAAAAGGAGTTTCTTTGGCTATGTTTTGGTCATTTTTGAAGGTAGAGTATTAGGGATGAATAGACAACTCATCAAATTCGAATTTGTAATCTTCATGATGTCAAACGAAGGAGCCTTGGAAAGCTAATCATCACTTCACTAGCTGTTCAAACATATATTGGACCACTACATGAAGATTACCCTCATTTTGAGGATCTATTTCTACATTTATGTAAATTAGTTTTCTTTACTGTTTTTAGCAAAACAGATCCATATTTTTAGGATCTGAGAACATCTTGTAAAAAGCTATAAAGATACATTCTGAAGACTAAGACAGGGTTCGATTTTGAGTTTTACATACTGCTACTGTAACCAAGATACTTATTCTTAATATATGAAACATTGCAAGCTTCCTTCAGTTGTGTTGTCAGACTTTTTCTTCTCTGTTCTCTAATATCTTATGAGTGAATGTTCTTTATTGATGCTTATTCAATCTGCATGTGACTGTCATCTCACTGATTGATTGATTAAGTTGAGAATCATAAGTTATTTCCTTAGTTCTTAAACCCATTGTGCTTGTTTTATATGAGTATAATCTGGTTAAATAGCTATATTCTCTTCCATTTAATCAAACCTTGTCCGATTGCATTCCTAGAAGGCCTTGTGATATTTGATATCTCTAGACAGTCTTAAACACACAGTCCAGTCCCTAGATATTCATCTTGATCCAAAAACCACATCAATTATTAAGAAAATATTTCCAAAAAAGGGTTAATTACCAGGCATCTCCGACTTACAGTCTAGGAGAGTTTCCTGGAGTGATAACACAAGGTTTCAGGTAGCACCAAAGGAATTACATGTTATGGTAGTGAAGAGGATATTCAAATATATAAAAGGTACATAAGAGTTTTTATTATAGCATCCAAAAGGGAATGGTTTATCTCTTGTTTCCTACACAGATGTAGATTGGGCAGGTAGCATTGATGATAGAAGAAGTACAAGTGGAGAAATTTTCCACTTTGGTGAGTGCCTGGTATCATGGTTAAGCAAGAAAAAATCATCAATATCTTTGTATACAACAGAAGCAGAGTATATTGCAGCAACAACATGTTGTACTCAGGTTCTATGGATGAAACAAACTTTGAAGAATATACAGGTTGAATATAATGAGCCCATTTCGATATTTTGTGATAACACTAGTGCCATAAGTATCTCAAAGAATACAATGATGTACTCCAAGATGAAACACATTACTATCAAGTTTCACTTTCTACGAGAACAGGTTGCATAAAAGAATAGTAGGGTCGAGTATCTTGGGACAAAAGAGAAGATTGCAAATATCTTCACCAAATGCCTTCCAAGGGAGGCCTTTGAGTATCTTTGATAGAAACTTGGAGTAATTTCTGCCCCATAATGATTTTTGAATTTTTTTCATATATGTCATATATTTACACAAGGAAGCACCGCACAGAGTAAAAGGGAAGTTCAGACAGGGGGAGCATCCCCAAGGAGGATTACCCTTTTCCATTGATGCCAAAGGGGGACAGGAATAATAGATGCATGGAAACAGAGAGAAAGAACATATGCATAGAGATAGGGGGAGCGATGGTCACAGGGGGAGAAATGATCACAGGGGAGCATGAGTGTTCCCATGCCATCAATGTTTCCATCAATTCCAAAGGGGGAGAGTTTTGGATAGTTGGTTGTCATTAATGTCAATGAGAAGTGGATTGATTTCAACTAATGTGATGGGTGTATTTGGAGAAGTCTCCAAAGTGGTTCCCTTATGGCGTAGATATAAGCATGGCCCTCACAGGAAGACACTTTGAAGAAGTCTACAAGAAACCCCTAAGTATGGTTAGGGATCTCATAGTTTATCATGGAATTATGTCATAAAGGAAGGAGTAAATGAAGGTAACTCACTCGTGGATGGATATTCCTCATCATGTTATTTCTGGTGATAGGTGGTACGCCACATAGTTCCTCGTGGTTGAGGAGTTATGTCCTTGTGAAGTTAGAAGCCTCAAAGAATGGTCAATAAGCCCTTATTTTGTTACAACTCTTTAATGAAAGGGTAAAGTGGTTGTAACAAGAAAGTTAAGAAGCCCCTAAGTTTAATGAAAGAGGTTACTTATTAAAAGTATATATACACCTCAAGAAGTCACTCATAAGTACATTCACACACACATTCTATTGAATATATTCTATGTGAGTAAGTAATTCTTATCTGAGGTAACCAAGGATATCTGAGGAGAATTTCAAAGGGAAGATGAAGTGAAGAAGGGATAAATTCCAAGGGAGGATGAAGTATTTTGAGGATGTGCTCTAAGGTATGTTATTTACAGGTCATCTTACCATTTTTGCTATAACTTTATTTCTAGAATGATTCAGATAGAGAAACTTGGAAGCTATTAAGAATACATATCAACTTACTTTTGGTATAAATTTTAGCTTCTAGGTCATTTTATTTTCAGAGATACACTCTGTGGAAAATAGGGTTTTTGGCTAGTCCTGAAATTAGTCTCAAACATGTGTTTTGGGTAAAACAATCATAACTTATTCATAGAGTATCCAAATTCAGTGAGACCAAATGAATTGGGTATATTACAGTCTGTAGTATGTTTATATGCATGTTTTGAGGGTTACATGTTGATTATGGTATGGTACATTCTTGATATGCATGTCTTGTTGATGCACGATACATCTTGGTGATGTTTTTGGTATCCATGTGAGTGGATCTGGGTACAATTCGTTGATGATGGTATATCAGTGACAAAGATAGTGATAGGTTGGATGATTGGTTGATCATCAATGACAGTGACATTATCAGTGGTAGTGACAATGAGTCTACACTTATATTTCAAGGCGACAAGACGGGGAAATGATAGGTGGTTGTAGCCACCTTCCGGTTGGTGCCAGAGAAATCAAGGGGTTGTAGCCTCCTTCTGGTTGGAGCCAGAGAATTCAAGGATTTGAAGCCTAAGAATAGGGGGTTGTAACCTCCCAGGTGCAGCTGGAAAATTGGGAATTTGGTGCTTCCAATGAACATGTTCTTTTGACATATAGAAAAACATTTAGTGGTTTTCTCCCATTTGGGTTTCCACATAAATCCTGGTGTATTGTGCATTTGATGTGATATTGTTCATGTGATATTGCTTATGATTATACTACTGATGATATATATTGAATGATAAAGATACATTGTTGAACATTGTTGAAGAATATACATTATGGTTAAAAGTAATAAAAGTTTTCATATTGATTCACCCCCCCCACTCTTAGTATTCCAACAATTCCCTACAACATAATTACATGAGCATGCAAAGGAACTTAGTCATATTAAATTGGTGCTATCTCAATTTTCAGTTGAAGTGTTACATGGTTTCCATACGAGCATGACACAGGAACTACAACTGCATGTGATTTCAAGGTCGATGGAGTTGACAAAAGCAGTCACAGATAAGGATGTGTTGTAAGCAGAATGTGATCAACTTAGGATGAAGCGGGATGAGGTTGTATAGAAGATAGAGAGAGTGAAATAAGCGGTCCATGGGGTGTATAATGTCATTCCAGAAATTCCTAGGGAGGAATATGCTCCGTTAGAAGAACATGTGACAAAGATCAGTGAATCCATTCAGGGCTTCTACACAAAGATCGTTGATTTGGAAGCGCACCAGATACTGAGAACTCCACCGGAGGAAAGGGAGAAAAGGGAGAAGATGAAGAAATAAACTATAGAGAACATCAAAATTCTGGAAGCAAAGTGTGCCAATATATACGAAGAAATCACGTGAGTATGGACTCAATTAACAGAAGACATGGAACTGCAGGAAATTGGGAAGAATCTACAGGCTATGCAGGACAAGGTGCATAAGTTTAAGGAAGTGATGAGCACATTACCACCAATATAAATGATGGCAACAATGGAATATAATAGAAAATTTTACTCATAGATGAACCAGATGAGGGCACAATAGCAGGTTCATACACAAAAGATCGAAACACTGCAGGAAGAAGCATACAAGGTGACAACAAAAGTAGCAGATGCGTAGGGCATGGTAAAGCAGGTAATGCAAGAAAGTGCAGAAAATTTGAAGACCCATATTACTATAGAGATGGTTAAGGGAATTGCACATCAGGAAACACAAGCAAGATAAAATATCACAACTACAAGGGAGACATTTCAGAAGTTCATGGAGACCTGGAAGAAATCCTGAAGTGGCTCAGGATGAGCCATTGGTGAGTGTTGGGGGCCTTTTGGAGCATGACATTTTGGGTAAGTTTTGGGAATCGTGCAAAATCAAGCCATGCGACACGTCGACAAAGGATAAGCGCATGCAAAAGAAAGTTAGTGCATATTCAAGAGCCAATGCATGGAAGGCAGAAGTTAGTTAGTAGTAGTTAGACCTTTTGGTCCATTTTGTAATGGGATAAGCCCTAATATCAATGTATAAATATGTATGGGTTTTGGGTAGAAAGGAGACATAAGTGAGTGAAATCATAGAGTGAGAGTATGAGTGAATGGTATGAACAGAGTTTGGGATTATTATTGTAGAATGAGCTAAGTGTGCATTGTATGCGCGGACAACTAGGAAATTTTGGGTAGAACTAATGTATCTTATATGAGTGCAGTGCACCCCTGTTGTAAGGAATGAATATACATGAATAATATATGAATCCAGTCATTGTGGATGTAGCACAGTTGGGGTGAACCATGTTAAATTCCTTTTTTATTATGTGTGTGTTGTTATGATCTGTTGGTTTACTCTGTTTTTCATACGTTATGATGTTGTTATAATTTCACACACATGGTATATTTCATGCTGAATGAATGCTAAGTAAGAATGAATGTTAGAACGGTCTCCATTCCCTTCATGATTGTGAAAGCCTGGTTCCTGCAGTCCCATAGGTACCTTGGGTGAGATTTCACTTGTTTGCAGGTGATGCCAAAAGGAATGGTATCTTGCGATTTGTTGGTGAATTAATGTTGAACCCTGGGTATGCCCACTGCGCGCCAACAATGTGCTTGCTTTCTTTTTTGGGTTTCTACTCTGACACTTTTATATCCAATGATTTGTTCTTGTCGATGATTCTTCTAAACCTAATGGTTAGGTGTCCTAAAAGGTGTCTGAAAATATCGATGGTTGTTTTCTTCTTGTTCTGCTTCTGGTTTCTTCTCTTCTTGTTCTTGTTCTTCTTCCTCTTCTTCTTACTTTTGTGCTTCATTTTCATGTTCTTCAAAGATGTTTGAATTTCTGCTTTCCTTCCTAGTCTTCAACAAGTCTGTTTCATCAAATTTTACATTGATGCTTCCCACTATCTTGTTGAGTATTAGATTGTATCACTTATATGGTTTTCTTTTGCATGAGTACCCAACAAATATTCCTTCATTCGGGATTCAAATTTCCCAATCTTTTTGTTTTCCCTTTTTATGTAACACTTGCTTCCAAACACTCTAAAGTGCTTGAAATTGGCCAATATTCCTTTCAATAACTCATATGGAGTCTTATCAGTATTACTTCTGGTTAATCCTTTATTCAATATATGAATGACTATATGCACTGCTTGTCCAAAAAGATACCACTTAGCTTGGATTCATTCAACATGGTTCTGGCCATTTCTTGTATAGTTCGATTTTTCCTTTCAACAACTCCATTCTATTGAGGTGTTCTAGTTGTTGATAATTTTATTTTTATTTCTCGTTCTTCACAAAAATCCTTGATTTTATTTGAAGAAAAATCACCTCCATTATCTGATCTTAAGAATTTGATTTTCAAATCAGTTTCATTTTCAACCAGCTCCTTGAATACCCTGAAACATTCGAAAGCTTATGAATTCTTCTTGAGGAAGCAAACCCAGTTCATTCTGGTGTAGTCAATAATAAGTAGCATGAATTATTGTTCACCATCCAGTCCTTTTGTTCTCGTGGTCCCACATAAATCAGTGTGTACAATCTCTAATGGTTTTTTCGTAGAGTATTCCTTTGTCTTGAATTAAACTTTTATTTGTTTTCCATGCTGACAGTGCTTTCACATAGTATTTGTTGGCTTCATAATTTCTGGCATTTCTCTTACAACTTGCTTCTTGTTAATCTTGACAATATTATAAAAGTGTATATGGCACATTATCCTATGCCAAAACCAACTTTCATATTCTTTTCCCAAACAACATCTTTCTTCTTCGATCTCATTCAAGATGTATATGTTGTTTGGAGTCCTTGTCGTTGTTGCCACTATTCTTCATGATCCTTCTTTCCTTATTTCAAATTATTTTGAATTGAATATAAGTGCATGTCCCTGATCACACATTTGACTCACACTTAGAAAATTATGCTTCATATTTTCAACAAGTAGGACATTTTCTACCACAACATCTTTGTTTCCAAGACTGACTGTGCCTTTTCCTATAATTTTGGCTGAGTTATCATTACCAAACGTGACAAACCCCTCTTTTTATTTATTTATTGTTATAAATATGTTGTTGTCTCCATTCATATTATTTAAGCATCCAATATCAATATACCAATGCATTCTTCTATTTTGGGCTTGTAAGGCAAACCCACATTCCTCAACCTTCAAATATTCTTGCTTCCTTTTCCAAGTTCTTTATTGTTCCCCTATATGATTGAAAGGAACATGCCTAGTTTCCCTTGAATAAACTATCAAATCACTTCTACAATTTTTGGCTGTCCAAAATTGTTGCATTTGTAGCATTCAATTTCATAAACCAGAGCACCAAAAATATTATAATTTATGTCAAACGCCTCACGAGGCTTTTTGGGATAATTTCCTTCATAATGATTCTTGGGATTCTCATAGATACTTCTGTTCCAGGTGTTTCTACCCTTTTCATAGGCTCTACAATTTATGGCTTTATGCCCAAAATTATTGCAAGAATAACACAATCCAAGAAAAATATTTTGGTACATGGGTTTGGTTGGTCTTCTAGTTGGTGTTGTTTATGAAATCATGATCTTCTTCTTGGGTCTTATTAATTGTTTTTTTTTGATTCCATGTTCTTATGAATGAACAATCTTCTTCTTGATTCTTATTTATTTCTGGTTTCTGTATGTCCTCCTTTAGAGGCTTGCATTCTTCTTTCTTGATGGAACCCTTGATAGTATCTGCATAACTTATTTTCTCTGCTTAATTTTCTGTCATCATAGAGTTTGAACCCTCACCAAAATTATTATTTTTTGTATCCAAGTCCATACTTGTCATAGAATGGTTTTTTATTGTAGATGATATCATTTAGTATTTTGGTGCTACTACCAAAATTTTGTTGGATGTACTTTTTCTATAGTTCCTTTCTTAGTGAGACTATTTTAGCTTCTAGATTCTCTGTTATTTTCTTCTTTTCTTCTTGTTTTCACTTTGTAATTTGCCCAAGGCTGTGGAGGCAGTCACAGAGGCAACATCAAAACCACTTCAAGTCTTGGATCTAGCCCTCCAAGACTCAGAGAGGGATCTCTCTGTCTGATATAACTTTATTTGGAATAGGATATTAGGCTAGCTATACTGTACATGGGTTCAGAGTTTGGATTTTTTAATTGATTTGGTTGGAGCAGGAGAAAATGGCCATTGGGTAATGGGGTCATAGCCTGAAGTTCAATCAAAAACAAGTTCTACAGACAAACTTACAGGGCAAGGTAGGAAAATCACTGGATTCTTCATAATCTTGAGGTATGGCAGAGGGGGAAAATGTTAAGAAGTTAAATTAAAGACAGAGCAATAAAGAATTCTGGGTTTAACTTTCAGTGGAAAAACATTGACATTGTTTTAAACTGGGAATAGGTTGTTTTTACACAAATCCTGATCTTAAATCTCTTTAAAAAAATATAGAAGAGAAACATATATGAAAACAGAGGAAAACAAAATCACAATGAGAAAAAATTCACCAATGGATTTGACACAAGAATCCTATAACTGCTGCGACTGTATTATTGGATTGATGAAATAAAGAAAGCTCCGTGAGCTCTGATACAAAGTTCAATGATGGTCCCTCCCCTTATCGGGTGCCAGAATAAACAACATTTTACATTAAAATCATATGAATAAATAGGAGAGATCCCCCAACAAATTTTTGAAGTTGGATTCAACCGCCTCGGCCAAAAATAACAACAAATCCCCAAAAATCCTGAACTATCCGCCATGAAAGACGGGCCAAATTTCTGCAAAAAAGGGGTTCGCACAAACATTTGTTTCTCTTCAATTATGACACTTGGAAAAACAATGAAGGAGGTTGTTGTATATGGGCATGTTTTGGACAAAAAAATCCTTTGGTTTCGCCAAATTCGCCTCCAACTCGCTGTAACAGCTCCCGCAAAATCAGGACTGTAACAGAAAAATCGAAATTCTAGCAAAATAGGGCTCGAAGATGGCTTCGATTATCCATGCTCATGGAACCTGTAAAAAAACTGAGAGAGGTTTTTGTTCTTCATCCTGTTATGGAGAAAAACCTCTCGGTTTTTCGAAAATTACTTTGGTTTTCCCAGAATTGCCTTTAGAAATCGACTGGTCAAAAATGATGCGAAAGTGGTTTTTCTGGCAAAAGTGGTAATTCCGGACCCCCCTGAAGTGGTAAGTGGTTTTAGGCGGGGAAGGGGGGGGGGTCCACTGCAATGTGGAGCCCACACCTGTCCATGGGTGGTTTTATTGGAAACAACTTTTCGGACACCCCATGAGCTGATGGGACGTGAGGAGGGGGGGTCCGACATGCACGGGTGAGTGGGTATGAAAGTTAGGATAGATTTTAGTTTGTTTTTTGTTTTTTTAAATTTTATTTGTAATATGTTTATTACGTGTTTTTATTTTTTTATTTTAATGTTTTTGTATTTTGTTTATATGTTTTTTATTATGTTTTGTTTTTTAATTTATATATATTTTTATTATGTTTTGTTTTTTAATTTATTTTTTATTTTAACATTTAACACTAACCTAAAATAACCTAAACACTAACTTAATCATTAGCTAATTAATTGATTAATAATTAATCAATTGCTAAAAAAACTAACTTAGATTATTGGTCTAATTACACTAACTTTATTAACCTTATTAATTTATTGTTCTTTTTGTTTATCCTATGTTTGGTTTATGCATGGATGGGTGTTGGGACAATGGAGGATGATGTCATGAGGCAAGGGTGGTATGGTATTGCCAGTATGGTGGTAAGTTGGAAAGGTGGTAAGCAGGAAGAGTGGTAAGCAGTGAGTGGTCTGGAGCAGAGGAGGTCTGATGCAATGGATTGATGACACGTTGGGACAAAGCCCACCGGAAAAACCGCTTCATTTTGGACCCCCCCACCGTTAAAGGCAGAACGATCGAGGGGGTCCAGAATCGCCTGTAGACCGTCCATCTGCGCGCTGTCATGATGACCATATATCTGTGCGCACTTTTAGTCACCATATCGAACCCCCCCCCACACCATTAAAAACAGAACAGTCGAGGGGGTCCGGAATCCAGTGTCAGTCGTTGATCTATGCACCGCTAGATTGACCGTCGGTGTAAGCGTGTTCTTTATTCTCCAGGCACGAATGCAACAAAAACTTAGGTTTAGTGCTTTTTGTGGGTTTTTTGCACTGCTTCCCTTTCTTTTGTCTCAATGGGATTAGGAAACACCACTCAATGTCAAAAATCATGAGTTTTCTTTTCTTTTCCTTTCCTTGAAAATAATTTACAGAAATGAAATATTATTTGCAAGCCAAAATACATCAAGATTGAAAATTTTCCAGTCACCAGATGATCCTATGAATTATAGGGTTATAACAGTGGCTCCACCCAGGGATGGAGGCTCTTTTGGGAGGTGTCAAGAACCATTGAACTTTGAAAATGTAGATCGATGCTTTATTCATTGGGTTGATCCCAAAATTATTCTGCAACCGGTACCTGTTTTGATCTTTCAACTGAAACCAAACCAAAATGAACACTGCTAAAAAAGAGATGCTCGAAATGTTGAGCTTATTCACATTCTCCTACCTACCCTATACTACTGAAAATCATGCTAAATCAAATAATACAAAAATGTCAATGAAGCCAATCAAGTAGCTGCTCTACTAGCTCTACTCTTTCAATGTTTTCAATCAATATCAGAAATAGAACTTGCATAGGCATCATGAAATGATTTCCATCATGATCTTCATCACAAGGGGCTTGATAATCACGACACATAACAAAAAAACTAGAAATGCATTGTGGCTATGTGATGAACAATTTATCCATATAAATAGCTACTGGATCAAGATAAACTTGACCTATTACTGGATATTCAAATTTAACCAACTCAACTTCATGATTTGATGTTGTAGCTATGTTATTTGCATCCTCATGCACTTCCAGACATGGCTGCAACTTTTCTGATGGGTTCTGAAATGATGCTTTTGCTGAACACACCCCTGTAGCTGACTGTCTGATCATATCCATATCATAACAATTTTTGAAAACATTGGGGATTAATGAAAACTGACTTTGAAAACACATATTATCCAGAATATCAACTATGGGATCATAAAATGCTTTAGATAATGGTGGCATTGGCTCTACCGATACTTCATGGCTTACATTGTGACTTTCAACTTGAATATGGCCAAGATTCCCCCTCAAAATTTGAAATGAATTAAATCATAGAGGAAATGAATCAAGATGGATCAGCTCATCACCTGTTTCGGGCTTCATGACTTCATCTGAGGTTTGACCTTCAAAAAGGCTCAAGGGATGCACCTCTGGATCAGCTTTTGTGTCATCCTTGTCCTCTTCAACTGATGCATTAGAACATTCCTCTTTCTTATTGTTTACAATCTACTGGCAATGTTTTCTCAGGAGTGAGGCAAAACATAGGGGCAGACAATTTGCATTTTCTTGAAAATTTTCTGCGTCTTCCTCCTTCCAATCATATGTTGCTGATTTCTTTGAACAATCCACATCTATTTCAGCCTCCTGATCATCATCATACTGATCACACTTGGGTATATTATCCAAGTAAGGAATGTCATCAAACATACACATCATATCAACTGGTTGTTCCTCTGCAAGTTGAGCTGGAGCTTCATCTTCGACTATGTCGTGAATTGAATACATGAAAGAATCATCATCCAAACCATGGTACCAAGGGTGAGCTGCAAAATGTTTGGGAATAGTGACCTTTTCTTTCTCTGAAATCAATGGAACATGATGTCTATGAACATCAAGTTTTTCTCTTATGCTAATCTTTTGCATCATCTCTTCCATGGTGCTGGCTAGAACGTCCAATTTCACTTCTGAGGATGTCATCCGCTTCTTTTTAGTTTTGGCCTTTTCCTCTGCTCTTAGCTTGGACCTTTTGTGCATCAAATTAGCCTCTACGTCAACTACAATATTTTTCATTTCTTCAAGGGTTACAATGTTATGTTCTCTTAATTGGAATGCCATCTCAGGATCGAAGGCATCTGGGAAATGCAAGTGAGATGATCCTGGGGGTGGTCTTATATCAGTAGGCATTACATGATATATCTTATTGAACCTTGCTGAAAACTATTGTATTGTTTCCCTTGGCTATCTTTTCAAATGGTCATACTCTTCTAGGATGAGAAAAACATTTCTCATGATCACCCATCGATCTAGGAAAGCTTGCACAAACTGATGGAAATTGTTAATGCTTGCAGCTGGGAGATTTTTAAACTAGTTCTTAACTTTACCTTGCAAAGATAGGGAAAACATCCTTATATATACATCACCAAATTCAACCTCATAAAGGTCAAGGAAATCTTCAAACCTCTGGATGTGCTTTTCAACAGTAATATTGGCATTCTCTCCATCAAACCTGGGCAGATTATTGGTGTAATTTGTAGGGAGGTCATGGAGGATAGGAGGCAAATATAGGGGCTTCTATCTGTCTGGGATTTTGGCAGGTACAGGAGGTGAAGCAAGAGGCTTACAACCATATGGGATTTAGAAAGAGTAGGAGATAAAGCAAGAGGCTTATGTCTCACTAGGACTTCTACAGGTGCATCTGGGATGTGCACAGGTGTATGAGTATGTACATAATCTACAATTAGGGATCTGATCTCTTGTGGCTCATTAATTTGTAGATGCTCAATGTAATATTCAACAATATACTTTGGACCAGGATCCTGATAAGAGAGAAAGTAATTGCAGATGAAACTAATAATATCATGAATACAATTTGAGCTTGAGTACCTAGTATTTCTAGGCTTCTTGGTCATGCTTCAAGTTCTTCCTCCAGTGGAGTCTTTGAGTCGGCACTGTCTAGAGTTGATTGGAGTCGCCAGGTGAATTATCTCAGCCTTCTTGTGTCTGGTCACTGTCCACCATCAGTGATTAGATCTGGAACTTTGAAGTGTACTACCAGGGAAAGTTCCCAGTATGGTTGCCATTATGTTATCACTCTATAATTTGCCCAAGGCTGTGGAGGCAGTCACAGAGGCAACATCAAAACCACTTCGAGTCTTGGATCTATCCCTCCAAGACTCAAAGAGGGATCTCTCTGTCTGATATAGATTTATTTGGAATAGGATATTAGGCTAGCTATACTGTACATGGGTTCAGAGTTTGGATTTTTTAATTGGTTTGGTTGGAGCAAGAGAAAAGGGCCATTGGGTAATGGGGTCACAACTTGCAGTTCAATAAAAAAAAAGTTCTACAGACAACCTTACAGGGAAAGGTAGGAAAATAACTGGATTCTTCATAATATTGAGGTATGACAGAGGGGGAAAATGTTAATAAGTCAAATTAAATATAGAGCAGTAAATAATTTCGCGTTTAACTTTCAGTGGAAAAACATTGACATTGTTTTAAACTGGGAACAGGTTGTTTTTACACAAATCCTGATCTTAAATCTCTTTAAAACAATATAAAAGAGAAACATATATGAAAACGGAGGAAAAAAAAATCACAATGAGAAAAAATTCACCAATGGATTTGACACAAGAATCCTGTAACTGCTGCGACTGTATTATTGGATTGATGAAATACAGAAAGCTCTGTGAGCTCTGATTCAAAGTTCAATCATGGTCCCTCCCCTTCTCGGGTGCCAGAATCAACAAAATTTTACATTAAAATCATATGAATAAATAGGAGAGATCCCCCAACAATTTGTGGAATTCGGATTCAACCACCTTGGCCAAAAATAGCAACAAATCCCCAAAAATCCTGAACTGTCCGCCATGAAAGACGGGCCGAATTTCTACAAAAAAGGGGTCCGCACAGACATCTATTTCTCTTCAATGCTGACACCTGGACAAAAAATGAAGGAGGTTATTGTATATGGGCATGTTTTGGACAAAAACCTCCTTTGGTTTCACCAAATTTACCTCCCGCTCGCCGTAAAAGCTCCTGCAAAATCAGGACTGTAACAGAAAAATCAGAATTCTGGCAAAATAGGGCTCGAAGATGGCTTCGATTATCCCTGCTCATGGAACCTGTGAAAAAACTAAGAGAGGTTTTTTTTCTTCATCCTATTATGGAGAAAAAAATCTCTCAGGTTTTCAAAATTCTCTTTGGTTTGCTCAGAATCGTCTTCAGAAATCGGCTGGTCAAAAATGATGCGAAAGCGGTTTTTTCTGGCAAAAGTGGTAATTCCAAACCCCCCTGAGGTGGTAAGCGGTTTTTTGGGGGGGGTCCGCTGGAATGTGGAGCCGACACCTTTCCATGGGTGGTTTTATTGGAAACAACTTTTCGGACCCCCC
>SNQJ01S0030183.1:91591-116397 GCA_010110895.2 Picea sitchensis
ATAATGGCTTAAAGCCGACATAATTAAAATAACATTACTAATCTAAATTACAACTAATGGCCTAAAGCCTACATAAATAAAATAGCATTACTAATCTAATATGCCCCAATTAAGGGGTAATGAGCCAATATTAGGGCTTAACATCGAGCCAAGATCGAAGCGTTCGAAGCAGAACTTCCTACATCAGATTGACTCAGGACGAGTCACAAGTGAGTGTTGGGGGCATGTTGGCACTTGACCAAGTTTTGAGGGATCTGGTCAAGTTTGACCTATTTTCGGACTTCGACAGCCTATCGAAGGAGGAGTACAAGACGAAGCATAGATAATGGATCTTGACCCATTTTTTGGGTCCTTTTTGGGTTTTTGGGATTATGTAACAGACATGGGATGTCAGCCCATGGGTTTACCCATATTTAGGCCTATTTTGTAATGTATAAATAAATGTCTAGGATATGTAAAATAAAGGAGGGGGAGAAAGGGATCTATGTGATGTAAGGATGAGAAGCTAAGTGCAAGTATGTTTTGTATATGCTCTGTGCATACTGGGAGAGACTTGCAGAGTTAGGTGCAAGGTATTATAACATGTTGTGAAGTGATTTGTGCTATAATGCAAGGAAGGAGGATCTAGTGAGGTGTGTAGATCTCCTTTCCTATGCGAAGTAGGGTTTTGAGGCTCTGCTCTTGTAACTGATTGATTGAAGACAATAAAGAAGAAGAGTTGGTGGACGTAGCCCCAGGGTGGGGGTGAACCACGTAAACACTATGTTTTTTTGCTTTGTGCTTGACTTGATGTGTTTATAACTTCTCTTGCTAAGTTCTTTGATAGAGATAGATAAATTTGTTGATGCTTTGTTCTAATGATGTGTAAGAATGTTAGATCTGACCTATACGAAGGTGCTTAGTGCTTGATATGCTAGATATAACCTGTCTGTTTATGATAAAGTGCTTAAATACATCATATCTGAGTGAATTATGCGATGCTCTGTTCTATCTACGTAATAGTTATTGGTTGAATATTGATGAAATGTTGATGCTAAAGTGATCTGTTGAGTATTATAATCACATATCTTTGTCCCATCTAAGGTTGCAGACACTTGAGTCCTGCAATCACCCCTGCCTCTACCTCGGGTGAGACTTCATCTGAAAGGGTCGGTAGTTAGGGTTTTGTTCGTGCGTTGTTGTCGCGTTGAACCCTAGGTCTGCCCCTGTGCCAACAAAACTACCACTGTCACCTAAGTAGAATTTTCCCTTGTTTTAGTGATGGAAGTGGTCCACCACAAGGGAGGATTCCCTGGTGACCTCAAGGGATTGAATAGAAAGAAATATCCAAGCCCACCACCCCCTATATTGATCACTTGTCTGTTAGGTCTAGGTCTAGGAAGGAAAAGAGGAGTTGCAAGGAAATTATTGTACGTGCCTGGAATAATGAACAATTTGCATCATGTATTTGACAATTATCAATCTAAATCATGCAACAATGACCTCTTTAGACACTGTGTTGTAACTTGAGATAGGTCCTAGATTCTTAGAAACCATGCCAATATATCTTGAACCAACTTTAGATCCAAGTTGGCTCTTGGACCAGAGGGGGCTCTCTCAAATACAAATAGAAATTGATTGCTCACTATCACTAAGAAAAAACTCACATCATTAATCATGGATGGGAGATTTGAATGTTGTAGAAAAGGATAAACAGGGTTGAAGATAATCATAATAGCAGGATGGAATAAAAGGGTTGTAACTTCAGAGATCAGAGGCCTAATCCATTTGGAATGGATTCTTATAGAACAAAGAATAAAGTTGATAGGTGTATGTCAAAATAAAGTAGAAGCTAAAAAATAATTTTGGACACAAACAATGAGTAAAGAAGTCACTATTGTTCAAAAATAGAGAGACATTGGATTGTTGGGCATTGCTTTAATGAATCCAGCTCTAAAATAAATGTAATGCATTGAGCATGAAAATGAATTCAATATGAAAACATTCAATTCAATCTTAAAAGAATATATATATATATATATATATATATATATATATATAATGCAGGAACGGGTCATGAATGAAATCCTTTCACTGTAAATATTTCTTATGCATAAATACTTCACATGTAAACAAGACTTGATAAAAATATTCATTTAACAGTGGATGTAGAACCAAACTGTTAACTTGCAAATTAAGATTGCATAGAAAAGAGCAGACATGAAATTTTGAAGGAGATTAACATTGAAAATAGAAAGGAAAGAAGGATTTATTCAAATAAGAAATGAATCCAATAGATTTCTCTAATTCATGAAAATTTGCAGAATCGATAGCCCCGCGGGTTCATAAAAAAGAGCACAATCCTCTTTATTGTTCAAATTTCCCCACCCTTCTTTTTGTCAAATCCTTTGTTGCTTATTTTATAGTTTTTGAATGCTATTTTGATGCCTTCAAATATGAAATTTCTAGCTTATTTGTTTCCTTAAAATTTGATATCATTCGACATAAATTAATTATTATAAGTTTTTTTACAACAGTTTCATAGGACAAAATAGCTTATACAATTTCCATACATTATGAATCTTGTCATAAATAAACTAATAAAAACGGATCTAAATGCTCAATATGAACCAATATTGTAGAAAACACATCATATAAATAGAACAAACTAATAATGATTAATCATGCAAATGTCCATTTGCATGATTAACACATAATAATAAAATATCGATGTGAATCTGATAGAAATCCTGTAAATTCGATCTTCTATGAGTGACAAGACCTACATATGATCTGACTTGATAACTAAACTGGATATCGAACTAGAACTTATTTTGATGACAGAGACTTCAATTGTTGTGACTTTGCTGTAATAATTCTTCATGTTTGCATTATAATGTGTCAACTTATATTTGGCTATGAAACGAACATTTTAATGACAACAAAAAGTAGAAATGAGTTTTAAGTTGAACTCATCGTACTCTCCACATACACACATCTCACCATACATGTGTCTTTATTTTGATTATCTAGCATTAGAACTTAACACATCTTGGTAGAGGTCTTTTTTGTTTTTGGTAAACCACTTTATCACTTCAAAAGTCATCATGGGGGGTTCTTTCATGAATTGAAAACCATTTAAAGGGTGGTCATGTTGCATCCATTGCTTGACATCTAGAATTCTTTAAAACCTCTTTATATCACCGTGGGGGGTCACTTGTGGTATTAGAATCCGCCAAGGGAGGGACCGTGGTGACTTGCATGATCGACACGTTGAATATTTTGAAACCACTTTATGTTTCCACGAGGGGTCCCCTTTTTTTTAAACAATGTATAGTCGAGGGGGGAGGTTACCTATGGAACGTCAATTTGCTTTTTCGGAGCACAATCACCCTACAAACAAATAAAATGTTTTATTGTTATAACATATAATAAAATATAATTTTGATCATTTAATTAAACTATACAAACTATAGTATAACTAATACAAAAAAGTAATACTAAAGCTAAAGTTGTATAAGACTATTATTTATAAAACATTCTTAATTAAATTTAAATAAAACTTAATCAACTAATTATCATAAAATGTTTAATTTTCATAAATAATGTTATAACACACTAGACAAGTAAAATTGCATTAGTTGTTGCAAATTACAACAATAAACAATTATACAATAGAAATAAAAGTTTTGCAACGACGACAAGAAATAATGCTCAAAAACACCACAATTAATCATGAAAAATAAGCATTAAACTAATAGATTATTTTCCAAGACACTTTTAGATACATGTATGCACCAATCTAACATAGTTTTTAGTGACTAGAGAAATTTTTTATAACAGCAGCAAGAAATATTGTGGGTTTGCTAGAGTTAGGGTTACCAACGTTAGTAAAATACTTGAGAGAATAAGAAGAGTGATGTTAACAACTACTTTCACCACAATAACACTCCTAGATCAGTGTCATTCTCCTTTTAGGGCCTATGGAGTCTCAAATGCAATAAACTTCAATATTGATTTAGATGAATAAAAATAGGTAGAGTCTAAACCCCAGGGTGCAAGCATGTTTGAGCCTTAGGATTTATACTTTTTGGAAAAGGATAACTATGGTGAAAGCACATTTGATCCCTAGATGTAGTTTTTCCCTTCTTCTAGCTTCCCTTTGGTCAAGGATCAAATTTCTAGGGTTAAAACCCTAAAGTGAAAGCACTTTTAGGCTTTAGGCTTCTAACCCTAGCAAGGACATTTCAAAAACTTGCACAAATAAAACCTTATGAGGGAAAGAAGTACTTATTTCCCCTCTTAGGGTTTCAACCAAACAATATACCTGCAACAAGATAAGTAATTTAACCATTAACATGAATAAGAGACAATAGAATTAGGGAAAATTACTTACTCCATCCAAGTATTAAGAGAATAAAACCGTAATTGCAAAAAATATCCATCCAAATGAGCAAATCAACCACAAGAGACCATCCCTCAAGCATAGTGCATAAGAGAAAATTACCAATAATGTTGAAATAGTGAAAATTTTGAAGTTTTACCCCTCCAAATGAGAGAGGAATGTGATGAGAAAATTAAAGCTAGCACTAGCCTTCTTATATGAGGCTATCCTAGAAACTTTTTCCACATAAATGTCAATCTCAAAATATAAGTGCGGTCGACCCCTAATTTAACCTTTACAAAAATGATAAAATGAAAAAATGAAAAAATACATCATAAAATTCCACACATGTGTGACGTCAAGCCTTCCTAGGCAAGGAGGAGGCCTCCAAAGGCCATGTGGAAGCACCCCATGATGAAGTGAATGTTAATAATGTGTCTCTTCACCGTGGTCCTTCCAAATCATCATTAGTACCCCAATTGTACATCAAACCCCAGCACCATCAAACCCTAAAAGATGGCATCATCATCAAATAAGGGTCAACGTCCAGGATCCAAGATGATGTGTTCAAGCTAGAGGTAGTTGCATCTTGTCTCTACATACTTCCTAGTTTTTTTCTACTGCAACGTCCATGATCCACTGATAATAATCCCTGGGGTGATCTACCCAACCTATGGGATTTCAACCCATCTATGTTCCATCATGACCAAATCTACTCAAACCAATCCCATTTTTCCATAGTCCAAGATTCCAAGGATGTGAGAGCTAACTTCTGAAGGTGGCAAGTCATTGGATGACTCATTTTTCTGAATCACGCATGCCAAAGTCTTGCAATAAAGGAACGACGTCTTGGGTGAAAACCCAATATTTCCCTCAAAGAACAATGTCACGGCCACCCAAAACAAATCAAAGTATAAGCAAGGTAAGTCAATATTAATAAGAGATATTAGTCCTTAAAACATGCAAAGTAATATGTTACTTAATATATAAGCCATGTAAAAAATTCACCTTAGTATCCCCTTCAAGAATCACACCAACTTAGGGACTCATGTATGTTGGAAATTTTAAGTATGGGAGGGCCTTCATCCAACCCTATTAGGTATGTCAACCTAGACAAGAAATAAAATACCTAGGTAGAGGGATAGGTCCCGAGGGAAGTAGAAAAGAAAGAAACCCTTCAAGAGAAAGTGTGAAAGTGATATGAATTAGGGCTTACTTCATGGCTTATGGTGTCATTAAATCCATTTCTATGAGCGCCTTTGTAGAGTGAGTGCTTTCTTCTTGAGATACCCTTTCCTCAATACGTTTTTCATTATGAACCCCTTGATTTCCTTTTGTTACCCACTTATTATTTTCAAGTACCCTTTATAGGTTTCAAGCTTTATTCCTTCATTTTTGTTGTTCCATACTCCTTTATAATTG
Source organism: Picea sitchensis (assembly GCA_010110895.2). Taxonomy (NCBI): domain Eukaryota; kingdom Viridiplantae; phylum Streptophyta; class Pinopsida; order Pinales; family Pinaceae; genus Picea; species Picea sitchensis. The sequence continues at coordinate 97,377 of SNQJ01S0030183.1, forward strand.
TGCATTCATTCACATCAGGAAATGGGTGATTATATTTACAAGGGGTAGAGCTCAAGGTTGCATGTGGATTTTATGGTGGACTTTATCATTTATAAAATAAAATATAGAGAGAGCAATTGCATCAACCTCTAGGCCTTCAGCCCCTTCTTCTCATGAGAGAATGGACCATGACCATTACCAAAGTTCAGTACACTATGAGAGGCTCCATAATGGAAAGTGTTAAGTATGGTGGGGAACGAAAAGATACCCTTGTGAGGGCCCCCCAATAGTACCCATTTTCCATGGGCGGTGACAACACAAGACTAGGGCACAAAAGTTGACCACCAAGGTGAAACAAGGAATTTGACACAATTTCCTAAGATAGTGATGCATTATCCAACTTCAACCAAGTAACCGCATCCACATGCCCAACAAATTAAGCACAACATTTCACATGAAAGAAGGACTATCATACCTCATTGTGATGCTAGCTTACCATCTCCCATACATTGGGTTGATTGGATGTAATGAGCCTTGGTTGACATGTAGTTGTAAAGTGAAATGAGGAGGGATTCTCGGCTGCCATCTGTGGATATTTTAATCATCATCATAGCCAGGATCATTGTATCCATTGTGGCCCATGAGACATGATCTCTTCTAGTTACCCCTAGGCATGGAGGGGTAACACCTGGCTCCAAGATGGGGACTTTTTCTCACCGTAGAGCACATGAAAACCTCAACATCTATGGTTTTCCAACACCTACAATCATGTGACAAATTCAAACAACAACACCCTTTATAATTATCAATCTATGGATGTGATCCACCGGAGTTAGTGATAAATCCAAATCATGTTGAAAAGAAATTTTTTCACTAAACTATAAATGATAAAGAAATAATATACAATAATTATATGTAAGTTCTTAACATGTATGCATTATATACAAATGAAATGTAATATATACAAGAAGATACTATATTATACTATCATGAATGCATGATGCAACATATATACAAATGAAAATGTAGGATGCAAATTCCCTACCTAGCCTACATTAATCTATGTTAGCATGAAATGTTAGATAAAATAATATAACCAATGAAACCATCCCATCATTGTATCAGAATATCTACCCTTTTGCTTCATCACAAACTAAAATGCGGACAAGTCAAGCACCAAAATATCATGAGTTGGAGCAGACATTATACCATAACTAGTCACAAGATCCAACTCATGGAGGTGTGAGGGATGTAAAAATTCATGCAAGGAGGCATCACGACAACCTTGCACTATGTATCCCGAGACAAGGCTGAAAGAAACAGAAAAAGGTATATCTTCATCCTTAGCTACAAATCCATCACCCAAATATCGAGAAGGGATGAGAAGGAACCTAAGTAAAACTCTAAGGTTGTCTATGCGAAAAGAGAGCACAAGGTAAGGGATGAAACCAGGACTTGAGGAAAAACAATTCTCCCAACCCAAGGTTTGTTGGCCTTGTGTGTGAAATTGAAAACCCTTGAAACAAAACATAGGTTGAAAACAACTATGTCCTACAGGAAAGTGACCATTTTGAAGAATTCTAGCAACTATATCTATAGTGGAACAACAAGGTGAAAAAGGAGAAGGATGGAAACTCTCGTCACAAAAATCCTTCTCTGGGAAAATCATATCCTCACCTTCATCAAAGTTAAAGAAAAACGATGGTTGAAAATATTCCTCATAGAATAAATCCAAGTGCTTAAAAGAGTATGTAGCATACCCTCCATGATATGATCAGGAATCATCATGAGAGTGTTGCAATAAGTCATCCTTGGGTGATCGAAATAAATTTGTAACCATGTCATCTTCATGTTGCCACACATATGATCTTTTAGCTATCACACATGGTTGTTCTAAAGGAAACAATTGAAAACAACCTTCAATGTCATAAATGGGATCTCCATTAAGACCATCAAAAATAACATCCCATTTATGTCTCCCAACATATATAAAATCATCAATATTCTCAATCACATCGTCACTTTTATTATAATATGAAGGTTTTAATGCATCCAAGGGTTCCTCTAGCACTTCTTCACTTTTTGAATCATGAAATAAACCAACATCAAAAAGTTGCAAAGGAGAATAACTTACCACATTCTCTTCTTCAAGTGCGGGAGGAATGGAAGCTTGGATGACTTTGTCAAATGGAGGAGAAAATACCGGCACTTCATCTCCATGAGGAGCCTCTTTGTGGATCAGAACTTCAACATGGTGTGTTTTATCAAAGTGTTCTTCTTCAACATATTTACAAGGCATCTCATGTTCTACTTCGTGCATTTGGTGATCTTCCTCGTGATTCACCCTTCCAAGCTCTCGTTCTTCAATTAAATATCCATTGTCTTCAATGGAACCATGAGGTGATTATTTCTCCTCTTCAAGGGGTCAGTAACCCTCTTGACAAACTTCTTCCTTAGGTTATTTCCTTGGATATTATGTGCAATATTCTTCATACAAGGAATTCTCAATATATGGAGGTTCTTCGTTAATAAATTATTCATATTTCACTTGATCATCTAGAGGGAGAACTTCCTCAATATTAATATCTTCTTTTGAATCATCTCATTCTTCTCCATCTATGTTATACTCCAATATCTTCGACAAAACCCAAGGCTAATCATATTTTCCTTGTATTCTTGTACATAGTATCTTCACTTGAAATGTTTCTTTAGCAAGCTCTTCCTCTACTGAAATTTTGAGACATTTCTCATAACTCTCCACTGTGAGGTCATTCTCATATCATCTTTGTGAAAAAAGGAAAACCAAAAGAGGTATGTTTGTGCAGTGATCAACCAATTCCTTGCAAAACGTTTTATCTTCTCTGACGCTTTCCTTCAACCTTTGAGAGAATTATTCACATTTTTTCGAGTTCTTCACAGATTTCTTCATCCTCAATAGCCAAAGAAACTATCAATGTATTGTCTTCATCATGAGCATGAATACTCTCAACAGATTCTTCTTCTTGGGAATGGTGTGCTTCTCTAAGGTCTTCTATAAGATGGTAAAGGAAGAAACCTTCTTCTTCAAGGGATAGTATGAGTTCTTGAAGAGTGTCCTCATATGTTTGAGATTGTTGGATCCCATACTCAAGGAACCTGTTGATGAGGTATATGAGAGAAGATATGGCTCTCGGTTTTCAACAATCTTTGGCCCAATCTTGTATGTAAAATGGTAGGGAGACTATAAACCATTTTATTTGTACATCTTCATGTTCCCCCATCCCTTGTACGTAGCCTAAGAACTTTACAACATGAGTAATAACCAATCCTTTGAATTTTGGAAAGTTCTTTGACCATCCTTCCTTAAACTTGTTTGGGTATCCAAGGATGCTTTAAAAATCAATAGAAGGAAACCATTCATGAAAATATGTCATAATTCCATTACTTGGGAAATGGACACCTCAAAATGTATTAGTGGAGTCGCCATATGATATCTTTTGGATCATCAAAAGCAAGTGATGGATAATACCCTTAGTGGAGTCACCAGGTAAACTTGTGAGATAAAGGCTTCGAGATAATTTTACAAAATAAATTTCATGAGGAGAATGACTCAATCCTCCCAGGAAACGGAACCAAAATGTTATCACAAGATTTGTACTTGTACAAATCCCTCCACGAGATCCCCAAATCTTGTGTAACTATAGAATAAAATACCACAGTCATCTAAGTAGAATATTCCTTTGTATTAGTGATGGAAGAGATCCACCACGAGGGAGGTTTCCCTGGTGACCTGAAGGTATCGAATAGAAATAAATATCCAAGCCTATGGCTCCCTATCTTGATTACCTGTCAGTTAGGTCTAGGAAGGAAAACAGGAGATGAAAAGAAATTTGTGTACCTTCTTGAAACAATGAACAATTTGCAGCATGTATTTGACAATTACCAAGATAAAGCATGCAACAATGACCTCTTTAGACACTATAAAAGTAAAATTGCATTAGGTATTGCAAATTACAACAATAAACAATTATACAAAAGCGATAAAAAAAAATTGCAAAATCAGCAATAAATAATGCTCAAAAACACCACAATTGATCGTGAAAATGTAAGCATTAGACCAATATATTATTATCCAATTGCTAGAGCTAGTTTCTGAACAAATTAAACCACTTTTAGATACATGTATGCAAAAATATAATGTAGTTTTTAGTGGTTATAGCAAACTTTTACAACAACAACAAGAAATAATGTGAGTTTGTTAGAGTTAGGGTGTGCAATGTTAGTAAGATACTTGAGAGAATAAGAAGAGTGATTTTAACAACTACTTTCACCACAAAAACACTCCTAGATTAGTGTTGTTGTCCTTTTAGGTCTTATGGACTCTCAAATTCATTAAACTTGAATATTGATCTAGATGAAGAAAAAGATGTAGAGTCTAAACCCCAAGGTGAAAGCATGTTTGGGCCTTAGGCTTTATACTTTGAGGAAAATGATATATAGGGTGAAAGCATGTTTGGGCCCTAGATGTCATATTTCCCTTCTTGTAGCTTCACTTAGGTCAAGAATCAAATTTCTAGGGTTAAAACCCTAAAGTGAAAGTATTTTTGGGCTTTAGGATTCTAACCTTTGCAAGGATGTTCCACAAAATTGCAAAATTAAAACTTTATGAGGGAAAGAAGCACTTATGTTACCCTCTTAGGGTTTCAACCAAACAAGATATGTGTAGCAAGATAATCAATTTAACCATTAACATCAACAAGAAACAATAGAATTGAAGAAAATTACTTGCTCCATCCAAGAATCAAGAGCATAAAACCTTAATTGCAGAAAATATCCATCCAAATGAGAAAAGCATCCACAAGAGACCCTCCCTCAAGCATTGTGCATAAGAGAAAATGAATAATAATGCCAAAATAGTGAAAATTTTGAAGTGTTATCCCTCCAAATGAGAGAGGAATGTGATGAGAAAATGAAAGCTAGCATTAGCCTTATTATATGAGGCTAGACTAGCAAATTTGTCCACATAAATTTCAATGTCAAAATAGAAATGGGGACAACCCCTCATTTAACCTTTACAAAAAATTTAAAATTGTAACATCCCCAATTCTAATCCCTACAAATTATAATGCAACTATTTAACTATCATTAGTCTGGTGAGTCGATGTGCCGAGGTGAAGAGCTTGTATTGATTTAATGTAATCGGGGGTCAAATGGTATATTATGTGCATTGAAATAACTAATAAAAGTAATAATTGTTGGTTGTGATACGGAATAGATGAAGAATGATGGGGAGTTATGATTCTACAAGATAAAGGGGTCCCAAGGGGGAATTATTCATGGATATTAATCTAACCCACATTCCTCAAATCAATATCATTATGTAAACCTTATATTTGTTGATTGAGTGTATGAGAAGACAATCATTTAAATCGTGTTAGAGGGTGGGTGTGAGAGGTCACATCCCATAGTTATTGGGGATCATGGACTGAAGTACAATCATCCTTGTTAAGAGTGTGAGTCAAGCAAGCAAGGAAGAAGAGGAAATTTGAGTAGGAAAAGAGATAAGTTTTTACATGGAGATTTTGGGTAGCAATGGGGGAGTTGAGTGTTGAAAAAGAGAACCATCCATGTTGTGCTTGAAGGCATTCATGGTTTGGTTGTGTTGTATGTTGAGAAAGAGGCATGTGTGCCTATAAATTGGGTTGTAACACTGTAGTACATTTTTCTATTGAGTAAATGGCTCAGGAGCCTTGTGAAGGCTATTGTGAGAACTCATAGAGTAGATGGGAGAATACATGGTCAACCAAGTGCATTGGATCCCTGGAGGGAGGTGGGAAGGCCCAAGGGAATATGTGCATTGAGGGGGGATCCCATTCCTTAGGTTGTGCATGTTGTGAGAAATCAGAGTAAAACTTGTGTTTGGGGGATGTTGTGTGTAGAGAGTTAACATCCAGTGGGTCATATCTCCTTGTGGAATCATGGCCTCAGCTCGACGGTGGCCTGTTGTTTAAAGAAATGAAAAACATCGCCTATGACTAGGAGTTTCATTCTTCGTTTGCAGCCAATTGCTTAATTATTAACATATGATTGTTTTTTGTTATGTTATTATGTTTATTCCACTGTGAAATTCATTCATATGAATGTTGTGTGTTTGTTTTTGCTTGAGCAGTTGCATTCATGTTTTATTATATGTTGTTAAATGAATTTAGAATTGTGGTATCACCCAAATGGTTAAATATGTGTGTGATCTATAGCTAGTAAGCTACAAGAAATTATTAAGTAGAAAATTCATCCAGTTGGATATCGGTGGCCACCGACCTATTCCACTGGCTCAAAGAACAGTTTTCATTTTGGCAGTTGTTTTACATTTTTTCGGGTCCCAAAATTTCAGAATTGTTTTGAGGCCCTAAATGATGTTTTATGGGCTTGAAAGTGCCTAACATGTAGGAAAAGGTAGATGTTAGACCGAAAAAAATATGTACTTCTCAGTTGAACCTTTCCAACGATGTATCAAGTGCTCCAAACCGAGATAATATGCAAACATTATGCCCTCAGGAAGTTGATGTATCAACTACCCCCATCGGGGCATGCAAACCTTTTGGTGTTCCATCTCCTAGGGTTAGGGTTTTGGATGTTTAGGGTTTTCTCATTTATGCTTTATGTTAAAAATTCCTTTGGAGCCTCATTGTACGCATCATCTTCTGAATGAGCGTAGCCATCACATCTCTTCTCAGAGATAAGTTGCCACCATTCGAAAAAGTTTGTTTCAATCTACATTTTTACAGTTTCACCATGTTCTCTTATTTAATAGAAGTCAAATTTTATTGTATCTTTGTGTGTTTATTTTCTATACATATGTATTTCTTATAGATAGTAAGTTACAAGAAATTATTAAGTAGTAAATTCATCCAGGTGGATATTGGTGGCCACCGACCTATTCCACTGGCTCAAAGAACAGTTTTCATTTTGGCAGTTGTTTTACATTTCTTCGGGTCCTAGAATTTCGGGACTGTTTTGAGGCCCTAAATGATGTTTTATGGGCTTGAAAGTGCCTAACATGTAGGAAAAGGCAGATGTTAGACCAAACAAAATATGTACTTCTTGGCTGAACCTTTCCAACGATGTATCAAGTGCTCTAAACCGAGATAATATGCAAACATTATGCCCCCAGGAAGTTGATGTATCAACTACCCCCATTGGGGCCTGCAAACATTTTGGTGTTCCATCTCCTAGGGTTAGGGTTCTGGATGTTTAGGGTTTTCTCATTTATGATTTATGTTAAAAATGTCTTTAGAGCCTCATTGTACACATCGTCTTCTGAATGAGCGTAACCATCACATCTCTTCTCAGAGATAAGTTTCCACCATTCGAGAAAGTGTGTTTCAATCTACATTTTTACAGTTTCACCATGTTCTCTTATTTAATAGAAGTCAAATTTTATTGTATCTCTGTGTGTTTATTTGCTATACATATGTATTTCATTTTGTTCCATTTATAAATCTAGATCAATGGTATCAAAGCGGTCTTCTCTTTATTTGTTTCTTTGTGCATGTCCCCAACAAGGTCAGGGTATAAGACATTGGGACTCGAAGTAGTTGATCACTTACAAGACCGTCCCCACCAAGCACGAAGACCTCCCATAGAGGAAGAAAAGAGAGACGATGGAGAAAAATATCATTTTAAATTGTTTCTCGAGGAAGCCCTTACGTGACAAAGGAACAATATGATGGCTAACTTTGCATAGATCCTTCGATGGATGCCTACAGGCGGAACATCTTCATCAAGCGACCACTTTGGAGGTGCCACCCCCTTCAAGGTACAAGTCAATTTTGATATCATATTATTTGAAGGCCAAATATATGTGGATGTTATAGATAAATGGATGAATCTGCTAAAAGGGTATTTTTCGGTCCATAATTTTTTCGATAGAGAAAATATTACCTATGCGCTCCTTAAGGTTGTCCCCCATGTCAAGGATTGGTGGGAGACTTACTGTGAGAAAAATGCCACTGAGGTATATGTAATATTTATGGTTGCACCCACTTGGGATTCTTTGAAGGATGTTATTAAGGAACAATACTACCTTTTTGGAAGCTACGATGACCAGTATACGAGATGGACCACACTGTGACAAGAAAGGGACCAAATAGTACCAGAGTTCACAAATATATTCCATACCTTGTGCACCAAGTTGGGTATCAAAAACTCCAAATGACATATGGTGCTAAAGTACCATGGTTGTATGCATAGATACATCCAAATATAAATGGAGTTTTTGGACATCTCATCACTGGGTGCAGCTTATCGATATGTTGTCAAAGTTGAGCAGAAATTTAAACAGAAGAAGTGGGAGTTTAGATATACAAATTCCTCACAGCAAAAGCAGGGAAAAGGTGACCCCAACCCACAGAACAAAGGACATATCAAGGATGGACCCCCTTAGGACAACAATCTAAGCTGCAAACAACGAATTGTAATGAGAAGATGAAGAAAGACACTGGGAAGTGGTGTGAATTCCATAAAATCCCTTGGCATAACACCGATGAATGTCACTCAAAGTAGTTGTTGGTGGACAAGATGAAAGCCTCAAATTTAGAGGCAGGTTCTGAATCTAAATCAGATTTAGACAAGGGGAAGAGGATCATTGATTCATAACCTAGTGCCACTATCACTACCACCAAGGTCCATCCAAGTGAACCAAAAGAATCGAAGGAAGGTGAACGCCTTTTTCACTCATAGATGTGGGTGAAGGGTGCTCTGCTGCATTTTGATGTTGATAGAGAAAGTCAAAATAACCTGATCTCAGCAAAGGTCGTCAAGAGATTGAACCTATCAATGAAACCACACCTTCATCCCTACACCATCAGGTGGCTCAGCCAAGGAATAGATATTTGTGTCATCCAATAGTGTTGTCTACCCTACAACATCAAGCCCTTCAAGGATGAGGTATTTTGTGATGTTTCCACCCATGAATTTTTTTATGTTCTTTTAGGACAAACATACTTGTGGAAATGACATGGTGTATATGATTATAGACCTCACAGTGTTATTATTACTTTAGGTAGACAATTGTACAGGATCCAGAGGTAGATTTTCCTACTGTCATTTCTTTGATCTCTACTCAGTAATGCAAGAAGGTCATCTACCATACTGGGAAATTTGTCTTCTTCATGATTCTCTCTCAAAGTGAACATAAGGTTTCACACACATCCATGGCCTCTGCACAAGGCCTCTCCACGTAGCATAAGCAAGTGGACAAGATCATGGAATAATACAAATACATATTCTCCTCACCCACTGGGGTATCGTTGCACTATCAGGTCAAACATTCACTCGATATAACCCCCAGTTCACATCTACCCAATGGGCCAATCTATCGTCGCTCTCTGATGGAAAATGAGGAAATCAAGTGACAGATCCAAGAGATCCTTCAAAAGGGGCACATCCGACCCATCTCCTCACCCTGTAGGAGCCCAATTGTACTTGTGAAAAATAAATATGGGACTTGGAAACTCTACATTGATTACAGAGCCCTAAACAAAATCGCAGTCAGGAACTAGTAGCCAATTCCCCGAATTGACGACCTTCTTGACCAAATCAAGGGAGCTAAGTTTTGCAGTAAGATTGACATGAACTCTGGATACCACCAAGTCCCAATAGAATAGACTGATGTATGGAAGACTTCTTTCAAGTCCAAAGAAGGTCTTTTCAAATGGCTAGTCATGCCCTTTGGTTTGAAAAATGCTCCAGCAACTTTCATGAGATTGATCGATGATATATTGTGGCCTTTCACTAATTATTTTTTGGTGGTATATCTGGATGATATCCTCATATTAAACAATAATTAGGCAGAATAATTGCAACATATTCAATAGGTCCTTCACACTCTACAACGACACAAGCTATATGCTAACTTGGAAAAATGCTCCTTCGGCATGAACATGGTCCAATGCCTATCCTACATAGTTGATGAGCATGATGTGCATGTGGATATTGGCATCCAGAAAAGATCCAATTCATTTGTGATTGGCCAGGACCGACCACACTAACTGAGCTTTGAATTTTCTTAGGACTTGCCAACTTCTATCCCAAGTTCATGTTGGAATTCTCCCATATTGTATGGGCCCTCATCCAAATGACCAAGGGTTGTGGCAAGGAAAATTTCATGTGGGGGAAGCCACAAAAGGAACCATTCAATGATATGAAACATTGTTTGTGCTCAGTTCCAATACTCCTTACTTGACGTGCAACAACCTTTTGAGATTAATATCGATGTCTCATACTATATCGTGGGCACAATTCTCAGCCATCACGGTCATCCAGTAGTATATCATAGTGAGACACTATCAGATGTCATATGTAAGTACCCCACCTAAGAAAAAGAAATTTATTACATTGTAAAATCATGTCTATATGGGTTGCACTACATTCTCGAGAAGGAGACAGTCATCCACACTTATCACAAGTCTCTACATTTCATGCAAACACAAGGAAAATTGCAAAATGACCGCAATAAAAAGTGGTTCACATACTTGCAGCAATTCCATATCAACATCAAATATAAGACAGGTATCACCAATCATGTCATCGACTACCTCAGTAGACCTCCATTTACAACCTTAACCACAATACTCCACTCCTATGGCCTTGCGGCATCCGAGTGGCCCCAACTCTACAAGAACAATCCTAACTTCTTACCATATGTTGGGAACTGGTGCAACTGTCACTGACTTTCATCTTTACGATGAAATTTTATGCCATCTAGTCCACCTCTGTGTTCCTTCAAGAGAGCATGTGAAGTTGATTTGGGAAGCTCACTATAGTCGGATGGAGGGATACTTTGGCAAGGAAAAGACCGTGGCAGTACTATAGAAGCATTTCTATTTGTCAAAAATTCGACAAGACATTAGCAAGTATATCAGGTCATACACTACCTGCACCATTGTCAAACCATCCAGTAAGAAGAAAGGTTTGTACACCCCTCTACCTACTCCCGACAGGCCATGTGAATCCATCTCGATCGACTACGTGTCAGGCATTCCTTCACGAAGAAAGGAAATGACTTTTTTTTGTGGTGGTTGATCAGTTTTCTAAGATGGCCATCCTAACAGCCTGCAAGAAGAATATCACAGTGAAGGCCACTGCCAATATATTCTTCGAACGGGTGTGGTTACACTTCGGATACTACAGACCATCATATCATATCGGGATAGCAGGTTCTTAAGCACATTATGGTCCAGCCTCTGGTAAATTTTGAACACCAAGCTCACAAAATCCACTGCATTCCACCCCAAAACTGATGTCTAGACAAAGGTTTTCAACAGAATTATCATGCATATCTTGTGCATGTACAACTCCAAACATTCGCTCACATGGGATGAGATTCTCCCCTACGTTTAACATAGCTACAGCAGAGCCCTTTATAGCTCGACCGACCACAGTCCCTTCAGGTGGGGTTGGGATTTAAACCATTGGGTCCCATTGATATCATGTTTCCCCTTGCATCCACACAGGAAGAATCATCCCATGCTCAATATGAGGCTGACAAAGACACCAAGTTTATTGAAGGGATTCATCACATCCGGAAACAAGTTTATGATATTTTATAGAAATCCAATGCTAAGTACAAACGATGCCATGATAAACACCGAGTGTGGCACAAGTTTCAAGTGGGAGACAAGGTCTGGTTTCATTTGCAGAAAGAGCGCTTTATAGGACCCCATTGAAAGCTTAGTCCACTTCTTTATGGACCTTACACCATCGCCTTGGTTGTGTGTGACAATGCTTTTGAGCTAAGTATTTCCCCTTCCTTGGCTTTCACCCAGTGTTCAATTTGGACCTCCTTCATCCATACTTCCCACCATTATCGAACACATCAGATATCACAAAGCAGTTGACACTGACAGAACTCAACCCTGACTGAATAGAATAAGAATCCATTGATCACATCATGGACACTCATATTAAGGGAACTTTCCAACAGAGGATCCAACTTCATCAGGTTGTCAAAGCAGGGCAACTCCTGCACCAAGGCAAGTGGCTAACCCAAGGCCAAGTTTAGCAGACGTTTCCCCAAATGATGGGGGAACTCAACAAAATGGAGACCATTTCTCCCTAAGGGGGAAGGAATTATTGAGGTGGATAGCACTGGCCACCCACCTATTCCATTGGCTCAAAGAATAGTTTCCATTCTGGCAGTTGTTTTACATTTTTTTGGGTCCCAAACTTCTAGGGTCGTTTTGAGGCCTTGTTATTGCACAATTTGTAGGTTGGGAAAATCCCAACCCAACTACCAAATGGAGACAACTTAAAGAAACCCTACCCATTGTCACCTTAGTCAGGTATTCCCGTCACTTTAGAGATGAGAGAATCACCTCAAGGGGGGAGTCCCGGTGACCCTGGGGAAATGAGATGGAAAGTGAAGAGATGAAGGAAGGTCCCCCTAAAGGTTAAGATAGAAAGTGAAAACAAATATTGAGAAAGAGTATTGGTGGTATCCAAAAGTTTCTAAGAGATATGAGTACCTACAAAGAGTGAATGTACTTGCCCGAGACATAAGAACAAGCCAAATATATGCATATAATGTTAGGTGGACAAGAAAGTTAAACTACCTAATAAAATTAAACAAATATATGTGTATAAACTACCTCATCAAATTAAACAAATGTTGAAAGACACTATACAATTGACTAAGTTTAGGTATGGGAGGGGTGTCATAAAAGTCCTATTGGGTAGACCAAAACCCTCAAGTAAGGATTCTCCCAAGGATGCCCCTTCAAGGTCATGTAGTGGATAATGAGGTGGATAGGGGGTTAGACTTCATAGGTCAATGGGTTTCATGACATACAATGGCTCGCATTGTCTCATCTATGGGTGCCTTTGTGGAGTGTGTGTTGCACCTTCATTTTCAATGCATCTTTTTTCCAAGCCCATCCATTGCCATTAATTAATTAATAGTCCAAAACCTTGGGTAATCCCTAGATTGAAATCGATTAGCTTGGGGGGAAGCACCACAAGGCCACTTGAATCTAGAGAGACATAGAGTTCCATATGAAAGGAAAGAAAGGGACATTGCATGAGTGTACACACCTCAACAAGTGGGGGCATTTATATAATATTATTTTTCTTTTGCAAGTCTTTTCTTTTTTAGGAGAAGCTTTTCATTGCTCTCAAGACCACTTTGGGCGAGCATCTGGAAGGTTCATATTTTAGGATTTTATCTTTTTCCATCCATCATCCCTCTGTGCCTTTAGCCCCTTCTTCCCATGAAATGAGGTACATGGCCTTCTTGGGTCACTAAAGCCAAAGGGCCTAGAAGATGGAAATGTGATGGGAATGTGATGAGCGGAAAGTGATAAGTATGGTCAGGAATGGTACGATGACCCCTAAAGGGACCCCCAATTACACCCCTTCCCCAAAAGTTGGCCACTCACTGGGAAACTGATGAAACTCACCAAGGTGAAATGGGTTAATAAGAATAATGTCCAATCAGACATTCTATATGTAATATACCAGATATAAAATGTATGCAGAATAGAAATAAAATGCTAGTAATGGCAGAATAACAACAATATAACCAGAACATTCACCACAATAACACTAAAATGATATGAGAATAATAACATAAATAGCACTTTGAATCTGAAAGCAATGTTCACGGGCCTCTTTGAGGGGGAAACCTCCAATTGAGCAGAGATCTATTACAATAATATACAAGGTAGGGTTCTCATACCCTCGACTCCTATTTATACTAAAAAGAAGCACCTAGAGGAAGATCCTTCTAGAAGTAGAAGCTTCTATTAGGTCTTCTTACATCCACCTTATTTTATTTTATTGAAATGCCTTATTAATATTGAATTTTATTACATCCGAATATATTGTTCTACCTATGTGCGGGTTAAGACCCTAACATGTCCGCCCCCTTAAAAACATCCTTGTCCTCAAGGCTTGAGATGAGGAAATTGTTGTAGAATGGTAGTTGGTTCCCAAGTGGCATCTGCTAGAGTTGTATCTTTCCACTGGACTAGCACTTCCTTGATGATTCTCTAATGTAGGTGACGCTCATGTTGGTCCAAAACTGCTTCTGGCTGTAGCCAAATGGATCCTTCTTCAGCTAACTCTGGAAGTTTGGTTTGAATTTGGCACTTAGCTCCAATCACCTTCTTTAAGCATGAAACATGAAAAATAGGATGTAGCTTCGAATGGCTGGGAAAAGCTAACTGATAGGCTACTTGTCCCACACACTTGAGAACGGTATAAGGACCATAAAATTTGGGCACTAGCTTCTGACAATGCTCGGCCTTGAGGGAAGTTTGCTTGTAAGGTTGCAGTCAAAGAAACACCTGATCCCCTTCTACAAATTGACGTTCAGAGATACCTTGATCTACTTGTTGTTTCATGCAATTTTGTGCCATGACCAAATTTTCTTTGAGGGTACAAAGAATAACCTCTCGAGTTGTAAGTGTTAGGTCAACCGCCTGGACCTTCAAGGAACCCGGTAAGTATGAGAGAACTGAAGGTGGCTTCTGTCCATATACCGCTTCAAAAGGAATCATGCGTGTAGCTGTATGGTATGAATTTGTGTACCACCATTCAGCTAGGGGTAACCATTGATTCCATTGATTTTTCTTTTCCAAGGCAAAACACCTCAAATATGTTTCCAAACACTTGTTGACAACTTTTGTTTGGCCATCAGTTTGGGGATGATAAGTTGTGTTGAGATGCAATTCAGTGCCTTGTATCTTGAACAGTTCTTGCCAAAAAATGCTTGTGAAAGTTGGGTCGCGATCAGAAACAATAGAGTGCGGCATGCCATGAAGATTGAAGACCTAATCCATAAAATTTGAGCCACCGTGGATGCTGTAAATGGGTGTTGAAGGGCACAGAAATGAGCATACTTGGAAAGGCGAATAACAACCACCATGATGACGGATTTATTTCCCGATTTGGGTAAGCCAGTAATAAAATCCATAGAGATATCCTTCCAAATAGTAGGTGGAATCAGGAGTGGTTGTATTGTGCCCAGAGATTTGAATGTTTCTCCCTTGTTGCATTGACACACATCACATTTATCTACAAAATTACGAATGTCTTGTTTCATACCATCCCAAAAAAAGGAACGTTTGACCCTGTCATAGGTTTTGGTGAACCCGGAGTGCCCTGTTGTGGGTGTAGCATGAAGCTCAGAAAGTACCATGGACTTAAGCTTTGATTGTTTTCTTAAATACAAATGGCCTTTGTATCAAAGTTCATCATGGAGCCAAGAGTACCCTGGGGAAACTGGAGCATTGGACTGCAATTTTTGGATCAACTGCGAACTGCTGGGATCTTGTAGCCATTCCTGGCGAACGGCTTGGAGCCAATCCTATACAATGAATGAAAGAGAAAAGAGGGATCCTTCATCTTCATATTTTCAGGAAAGTGCACCCACAACCCCATTGTCTTTCCCTTTCTTGTAAATGATCTCATAATCATATCCAAAGAGTTTAGTTACCCATTTTTGTTGTTCTAGGGAAGAAATGCATTGTTCCAGAAAATACTTGAGGCTTTGATGGTTTGTCTTAATTTGGAAATGTTGCCCCAATAGATAAGGGTGTCATAGATCAAAGGCATGCAGAATAGCCAACATTTCCTTTTCATAGATGGATTTTCCCAGATTTATGTCAGATAGTTTCTTGCTGGTAAAAGCCAAAGGTCGACCCTCTTGCATAAGGACAGCACCAATTCCTTTCCCTGAGGAATCACATTCCAACACAAAGGTCTTTTTCAAATCGGGAAGGGCAAGGACTGGAGTGGTGCACATGGCCATCTTCAAGGTTTTAAAGGCTTGAGCAGCGGTTGGAGTCCAAGTGAAAGAGTTCTTTTTGAGGAGAGAAGTGAGAGGTGTTGCAATCTTCCCATAATTCTTAACAAACTTGCAATAATACCCTGTTAAGCCCAGAAATCCACGCAATCTCTTAAGAGTATTTGGGTGAGTCTAGTCTTGCATAGCTTCAATCTTTTTAGGATCCACCCTGACGCCATCTTTTCCAACCATATGACCCAAGTATTCTACTTCTGAGGCACCAAAAGCACATTTAGACAGTTTTAGGAAAAGTTGGTGCTGAGAGAGTAGATGGAGAACTCGATCCACATGAGAAAGGTGGTCTATCCAGGTTTTTCTATAGATGAAGATATCATCAAATAAAACTAAGACAAAATGGCAGAGAAAAGGACGGAAGACATGATTCATGAGGCTTTGGAAGGTGGAGGGGGCATTACACAAGCCAAAGGGCATGACCAAAAACTCATAGTGGCCCTCATGAGTTCTAAAGGAAATCTTTGGAATGTCTGCCTCTTCCATATGTATCTGGTTGTAGCCCGAACGAAGA
The DNA here is from genome assembly GCA_010110895.2 of Picea sitchensis. Classification (NCBI taxonomy): domain Eukaryota; kingdom Viridiplantae; phylum Streptophyta; class Pinopsida; order Pinales; family Pinaceae; genus Picea; species Picea sitchensis. The sequence goes on from SNQJ01S0030183.1 coordinate 113,705, forward strand.
TCAAGTTTAGTGAAGAATTGGGCACCACTCAATTCATCCAGGAGGTCATCAATGACAGGAATGGGGAATTTGTCTTTGTTGGTAAGTTTGTTGAGGGCACGGAAGTCAGGACACATTTGCCAAGAACCTTCTTTCTTCAGGACCATAACCACAGAAGAAGAGTAGGGGCTTGTACTAGGGCATATAACGCTTGCATTAAGGAGTTCTTGGACCATTTTATCAATTTCATTTTTTTGGGAAAAGGGGTGACGATACGGACGGATATTGGGAGGAAGGATTTGGGGTACAAGGGGAATGGAATGATCATGAACACCACGGGAAGGAGGGAGTCCTTGGGGAGTGGAAAAGGCCAATTGATGTTTATAAATGATGGCTTGGAGGTCTTGTCGGACCAAGGGTGTCTCTGTTGCTTGTATGGCATGGATTTGGGAGATAACACTAGAATGACCTTTTTTGAGCAGATTTTCCATGCGATGGGAACTAATGATCTCAGATGAATCGGCGGTGATTCCTTGGAACTTATATTGGTGGCCCTCATGGTCAAATTGCATGGTTAATTATTTAACATCCATGAGAATGGGACCCAAAGTCCTTATCCAATCTGCACCCAACACAATGTCACAACCTCCCATGTTGATCCGAAATCGGATTCAGAACCCTGACAGGGCATGAAAAATGCTCAAAAATGAAAGTGCTCGGAATCTGATGAAACCAAAACCATTGCGTCCATCTCGTCTTCCTGATTCCGGTGGTATATTTACTTTTTCAAACGGAGTCCGTATGGAGAAGATATCGCATTCTGTCTGAAAAGTCAAACAGGCAAAAATTTGTTGACTGTGCAGTGCGTATAGTCCGTACGGACGCTGACGTGGCATGTCCATACAGGACACGTGGTGTCTCTAGGTGCTGACACATGTCAGGCAGATTTGGCACTTTTAGCGTATGGTTGGACCAATCCTGAAGTGACACGTGTCACCACTGGAAGGGTGACACGTGGCACGGGTGACGTCAGCAGCTGACGTGGCAAGGCTGACTGGGCATACGGCATGTGATGACGTGGAAAGCGATTATTGGTTGGAAACTGTTGAATCATTTGTTGACACGTGGCATATATTGGGCAAGTGATTGGGTGCCACGTGGCCCAATCACGGGCTGCCACGTGGCACCCCGGTAATTGGCTAATTGGTTTTGGTTTCAAAAGTATTTGGAGTCGACCGGATTCGAACCGGCGACCTCCCCCACCGACTACGCCTTCGTATCGACCGTCCGACCATTGGACCATGGCTTGATTCTTGTCATATGAATGTATTTTTTTATATTTGAATTCGGACTTTGGTAATAACGGAAAGGGGGTCGGGCCGGGGCTTAGCCCCGACCCGAGGTTTATCTGAATGCATGTGACCAAAAAAAAACTTTGCGCGGGGGGGCTATACCATGGACCGTTGGCGTGTGGGTTATAATATATAGCCCTGGGTTGTATGTTATACACCATGTAACCGTTGTTTTAATATGTGTGCGCGGGGTATGCCCACGGTCCAACGGACCCGACCATATGACCAATTATTGGAGCGAAAGGGGTGGTCCGCGCTAGCGCGTGGCCACATGGAACCGATATGACCATATACAAAGGGCGCGCGTTAGACCAAAGGGGGATAGCGCCTATATAACTATATTATATAGTTGCAAAGTGGGTTTTTAACCACTTTTTTGGGTTTATTTGTTAATTAAACTCATTTTTAATGTAATTGGGAGTTATTGGGCATTTTTAGAGCCTAATTTTTGGGAGGAAGTGGGAGATGGACAACCAACTTTCCCAACTATTTAACCAAGGCCATTTTGAGGCCATGGGGACGGATTTTGAGAGCATTCAGTGCAGAGATGCTGAGGAGAAGCCAAGTCAAAGCCAGTTTGAGGCAGAGCAGTCGTTGAGGAGGAGATGTTGTCGGACCATTTCTGAGAGCTCTGGACGTCCGTTTCGTGTGTCGTTTTTTGTGCATGGTTCTAGAGATCTGGGCGAACATGAACAGATCGGTCTTGAAGCCATTCGGCATTGTAATGATGTACTATTGAGTTCTCGAACATAAATAAAGAAGCCTCCCCCATAGAGAAAAGGCTCGGAGACGTAGGCAAAGTTGTGCCGAACTCCGTTATCAACCTGCGTATTATGGTTTGTTGTCTTTCATTGCATTTCAGATCTACATATATGTATATGGTTGTATAATTCCTTTTATTTTCTCGTTCTTTCACTAAGTTTCTCAATGGTTAATTAATGCATGCAAATAAAAAAAACTCAACCATAAGTCATTCGAAAATCCTGATGGATCAAGTGGTATCAGAGCTAGTTGACGTTTGGATTTGAGTTTTGCATGTTAACCAGGGAAAAGCTACAGCGTGGTGAAGGCGAGCTTGTTGTAGAGAATCCATTAATTGGATTGAGAAAAAGAGATTCTCACAGCAAGAAGATGGCATCGGAAGAAGGGATTTCTCAGGATGAGAAAGAATTTCGGAAAACATTCTTTGCCATGTCGGAGATGGTGCAAGTTTTGTACGAAGATTACTTGGAACGGAAGCGACCAGTTTTGGGTAATTCTTCAAAAGGCAAAAGTGAAGAGGAAGAGGACCATCCTCAGATTCCTCCTTCACCTCCATCAACACCTCCTTCTTCTCCTTCTTCTTCAAGTTCAAGTTCTAAA
>SNQJ01S0030183.1:116407-132664 GCA_010110895.2 Picea sitchensis
CAAGCAAGGAAGCAGTATGGTTACAAAGATTGTGTTCAGGTATTGGGTTGGTACAACAAGCAGTGAGATTAGACTGTGACAGTCACAGTGCAATACTCATGGCAAAGAACCCAGCTTATAATTCGAAGACAAAGCATATCGATGTTCAGTATCACTTTGTGAGAGACACAGTTGAGGAAAAGAAGGTGTTGCTGGAAAAGGTTGACACTTTGAAGAATGTTGCAGATTCATTGACAAAGTCTGTGAGCACAGAAAATTTCTCCTGGTTTAGAGTAACAATGGGCATTGTTGCCCTGGATTGTTGACTATATAATCCCCTGGACCCCTGGATGAAAAGAAAACAACATGTGGGAGAATGCTAGGTATGTGTTATATTCTTTGCATGCGTGTGTGTGTGGGCGTGTCAGATACGACAACTGTGTTATATTCTTTGTTTTTGCTATTTTTAGCGGATTTGTATATTAATCCTGGATTAAGGGATTAGGGTTTTGGTATCTACGGAATACCTAAAAACATTGTATATATTGTATGGCGAATGGTGAAATTCAATATAATGAAAATAAGAAAGGTTTTCCCGATTGAGGGTTTCCGGTATAAAATCTTTGTGTACTCTGTGTATGCGCCATTGATTAATTTTTGTATTGCTTAAGAATCTATATGCATTGCTTTACTTCGCAGGTTTAAAACTTACACTTCTCACATCCACCTTATTCTATTTTATTGAAAGGCCTTATTAATATTGACCTTTATTACATCTGAATATATTGTTCTACCTATGTGCGGGTTGGGACCCTAACACTATAATCAAAAGCATCTTTAATAAAACATGCTTAAATGCCTCAAATATTAGGGTGATTACATGCCACAATATGTAACTTGTAATGCATGGAACAAGACCCAAATGTTTTCCAAAAGCTAGTTGGTGTGGTGGATGCTCTAACGATGGATCCAGCATGTGGTGAAAAAGCGGGTTTACATATGTACAAGTGGAAACTACTAGTCATGTGTTCTCTCGATAGTCCATGTTTGCAATCTAAGGGCCTTGAAACGTCATCTCCTTACTTATCCCACAAAATGGGGATAACATCTCGCTTCTAATTGGGTACTTGTGTTCATCGTAGAGTGCATGAGAACTGCAACATCTCCTGGTATACATGCGCCTACACACACTAAGACAAAAAATGAGTTAATAGTAGGATGGTTTCGCTCATCCTTTGTCCATATATATCAAAAATCTAAAAATGAAACTAATCTAAAAAAGAAAAAATTTAGCATTTTTTCAAAAATTTCTAAACTAAGCATGAAATCAATATGCAAGTAGAGAAAAATGAAATATGAAATGCATCTAAACTAACATGAGCAATCAATATTCAAATGAAAGGAAATCAATATGACCTACCTACGTACATGGGGCCTAGGATCTGAAGAATTCATGTGATCTAAACATAGGGCTGGAGAATAGATCCATCCACTTGTAATGGCATCTTTCTCCCATCCAAAGTTGTCAAGTAATACTTTTCTTTATCGGACGTATTCTTGACGAAGTAAGGGCCAATCCATGAGCTATCATCATTTTGGTCATATCCATACTTACCCTTCTTTTGTCCCACATAAACACAAGAGTTCCTTCATTGTACTTGATGTACGGTATATTCTCAATGTATGGATAAGAAGTAGGTTCTGCATTTACTACTCTTTTGATGGCTTCATCACATTCTTTATCTTCTTTCCTTAATATTTGGATATACCCTGGCTCTTTTCCCTAGAACTTTGCAATTTTTTCTTTGTATTCATAAGTCCTTGTGAGAAGCATGTCTATGGAATCCTCCTACATAAAAGGAAAGTCCTATGGATCGTACTCAATGGTGTCTGGGACTTCATCAAACTCATCTTCACTCGTATAGTCAGGACCATTGGGATCAATCACATGCTTGTCAACTCGCTCTCGATTGGAAAATACCTCAAAAGTGAATTCTCCCATGGGGATGTGTACATGGGTGAGGTCCATGCTAAGAAAACACCCATGGGAATCAGACCAACTCCTCGATAAGAGAATCCCCCAAGCATCTGGGACATCAATCATCACTATATTCATGAGGAGGTTGATATGTGGAAAGTCAATCAAAAATACCTCAACGTTCTCACACAACCCATACACCTTGACCCTTTTAGAATCAATGCCACATACATTTCCATAGGGTCATCTCGTCTTCAAACCAAGTTGTTCCATAACCTTCAATGAAATAACATTTATGGAGGCCCCAGAATCTGTCATACAGTTGTTCAAGCAAAGGCCATTCATGCCTAATGAAAGATATAAAGGAGTATTTTTTTCCTTTTTCCAATCAAGATGCATAGGGTTCAAAATAATGGGGGGATATTCCTTCTCAGTCGGTACCTATAATAACTTCAAGACCTCCCTCCTTACAGAAGGGATCTTTCACATCTCTGTTACCGGGACCGTCATATTCGATTTTCTAAACATGGTTGCAATGACTATGTTCAACTAAATCTCATTTGTAGAAGTTGTCTTAGGAAGAAACTCATGTACTCAAGGTGGAGGTGGTGGGACCACCCTCTCTGTAGATGGAGGAGGAGTGGCAGGCTATGATGGAGATGCTAAAGATTTATTTATTCTGGTGTATGTCAAATATTCCCTCTTTATTATTTCCTTCCTTTGATCGTCTATCAATTGATTCAAGACCCAAAGTCTCTCCTCTCTTTCCCCCTATCTTTTGGCTTCGTCAATTTGTTCTTGTGTAACTTCTTCATTTTTGAAAGTATAGATCATATCCATGAAGTTCATACTATCGAAAAAATATTCATCTCGTCAAGGACACTCATATTCTCTATGAGGCTCTTGGCATGGAGAAAACCATGGTGTTTGTTTTGTGCCAATCATCCCACCCGGTTTCAAAGTATCATGGGCCTTTGCTTATTGTTGAGGCCTTGGTTTCCAACCTGTGGAATTTATTTGTTCTCTGGAAAACTGAGGTCTAGGGGTAGATTGATTTCTTTCCACATTGGTTAATCGATCTAATTATGTGCTTGGACAAATTGAGTACTCATCTAATCTATCTTCTGAGTCAAGAGAGAAATCAGATTTAGAGCATTGTTACTAGCAGCTTTAGTATTTGTCTTTGCCTTAACATGAGGATACTGAAAAGGATCAACCTTTAAGTCAAGGATATTTTCTTCAATATTTTCATTGTACTCTTTGGCTTCTTCCAAAGAAGTGGGCTTCTTGTCCTTCAGAATAAAGTGAAGTTGTCCATCAAATGCATTCACATATAGGAGACGAATTGTTGCAGTAGTAGGACACAAATATGCCAGAATCTAACTATATAATATGTCAAACCTGGTGTCAAACTCACTCATTGTCTCATTCTCATTTTTATTTATCTAATTGAACTAAGCTAAAAGCATCTCATTTTCCTTTTTCATTGTCCATCTGTTCTTGAATAATTTGGAAACATCTTCATAAGATGCAACATGATTGTCAGGTATCCCTCTGAACCACATCTAGGCATCTTCGTTCAAAGATGAGGCTAGTAGTCTCATGGCTACATCCTCATGTTCCACTTCTGCATTTTCCATGTCTCGACCTAGGGAATAAATATGATCATCTCCAGTCGTGACATTGTTTCCCAGAAACTTTGGCAACCATTTGTGAGACTCTTTCAGCATTGTGTTGGGGTATCCAGGGATGGTGGCCATGTTAAGAGGTTTGTAAAGGTATTTTTCACAATGTTGACCCATTGGAGCAAAGGGAACGGTACCGTGGAAAAAAAAATTGACAATGGGAGACTTGAGGGGAGGCCTTCTTTGGTAAACCGTGGAAGGTTTGAACCTCCCTAGGGAAAAAGGTTTAAGGGAAGAATGGTTTTGAGAAGGTAGAGTCGTCAGATGATATTTAATAAGATCTCAACAAAAGAGAAATGGGAAGGTCCTTTAGGTGGAGTCGTCAGTAAATCTATGGAAAAGGATTTGGGATAGCTTTACAAAGTGTCGTTAGGGTTCAGAAAAGGATTCAAAATCCTCCCTGGCAATGGTACCAAAATGTTATCACACAAGTTGTAGGTTGGGAAAATCTCAACCCAACTACCAAATGGAGAAAACTTAGAGAACACCTACCCACTGTCATCTTAGGTAGGTATTCCCATCACTTTAGAGATGAGAGAATCACCTCAAGGGAGGAATCCCGGTGACCCTGGGGGAAATGAGATGGAAAGTGAAAGATGAAGGAAGGTCCCCATAAAGGTCAATACAGAGAGAGTGAAAAGGATTGAGAAATAGTCTTGGTGGTATCCAAAGTTTCCAAGAGATACAAGTACCTGCAAAGAGTGATTGTACCTTCCCGAGACACAACACAAGACAAATATATGCATATAATGTTAGGTGGAAAATCAAGTTAATATTGTTGCCCCTAATTGCAGCAGTAAACAAAGATATATATCATCATAAAAATAATTGTTAAAGATGCTAAAAAATTGCTAAAAGTCCAACAAATGATGCAAGCCATAAGCTAGATAAACACTAGCAATACTCAAGAATGAAAACACAAGACTTTAGCAATGAAACAAGGTTGTAATAAAAGGTGTTTGCAGAGATATTTTCTATCCTTATGGCTAAAGAAAATAAGTTTTTATAGTAGTAACTCCAATCATCAAAACTTACAAAGAGTCCACCCAAAAGTTGAGCTAGGCCTAGTGTTATCACTGGAATTTTGTTCGCAAATGGTTACAGGAATCCAGCATCTTCAAAACACCCATTAGTTCATCCATGGCCCAAAAAATGAATTTCTAAAGGGCACAAAACTATACAGATGATTAAAAAATCAACATGCGCTAAGGATACAAAGGCAACGCGCACATGTGCGACAGTCGAATAACGCCGGAAAATCGCATATGCGCCCAATGCGCAACAGTGGACGCAAAAAGCCATGCACACCTCAAAATGGCGCATTTATGATTTTGGTCGGCCTTCCACCCACTTCTGGTTCATATCCCAAGTCGATTTGACACCCAAATCCGAGATGGATCCGAGTGGGGGGGTGGTCAAAGACCTAAGGGTGCCCTAAAGAGCCCCTTGTTCACACTAAAGACTAGTTGAATAATGCCTCAAAGATTTGCTATAAAAAGAGGCCATGGGTGCACTATATTTTTAAGGAATTCATTTGTATTTTTATGCTGCCTATATTCTCTTGGAGGATCCTCTTTCCTCATCAAGAGAATACAAGCATTATTTCATTTAGCCATTCATATCACCTCTTGAGTGAATGTGCTTTGGATTTTTTTCACCATTTCCTTTTAGTTTGTTACTTGTAAGAAGAACTCAAACATTGGGGGTTCAAGAGCCCTCCCTTGGAGGAAGAGGAGACCCATAAGTCTCTCTTTCTCTTTTATGTTTTCCCACTAATACAACTTATCCATTGGTGACATGAATGGTGTTTAATTTTTGTTCTAATTTTCTTATGCACTCTAGTTTAGTTTCTTTTATTGTTATTAGCTCAGTTCTTTTCTTATTTCCTATTCTTGATGTTTCTAACTCTTACATTCACTATTTTCTTGTCCAGCTAACCCAACTGGACTTGTAAGCATCCTTATTTTGCTCATTTAGGTGACGAAAGGGACGCAACAGATTGGCGACTCCACTGAGGATTGGTATCAATTTTCCCCCCATTTGGGTTGCTTGAGCACTTATTTTCGGTTTATTTAACTTACAGTAACCATAACCAACCCATGATTGCCTGCAAAAAGCCAAATTTAGAGCTGAGTTGAGAGAATTTCATCCGAAATTTATTTCACGGTTGTGGAACAGAAAGTGTGCGGGTTTTTTAACCCACAGTCGTGTCTTTTGAGCATGTGTGCCAAACCCACTGTGTTTCTCAGTGCATTTTGTGCACTGCGCCAAAAGGTCATTTTTAATTTGTGCATTAGCGCCCAATGCGCCTCTATCTACTTTGCGACCCACGTATCTGTCCAGAAAATCATACTTTCTAAGGCTTTTTGTGATTTTTTAGAGGCCCATAGCCTTCTTAAGTTTGATTCTATGCAGATCGTAATATGCACCACACTTAGATTCCCTCTCCACATGAAGGGTTAGTCAAAACATAGGCACTTCGGGGGTTAAAATCCATATTTATCCTCTTTTTGCTTTCATTTTTTCCACATGGATGGCTTTCTTTGATTAAAGATAAGTTGGAATCATTCTACATCACAAATATAACTACTTGCATTGGGACCAGAAATTGAACGTCAATATTTGAGTATGCTCTTCTCTCATGCTACAAAGTGATCTTGAGAATCAGAAAAATGATTAAGGGAAAATTCCATCTCCCTTAAAAACAAAATCTTTAGTAGAGGACAACAGCCCCCTCAGGACTCCTCTTAGTTTCTTTTTTTCAAACACATCTTAAATTTGTAAGGGCCCATACATGCCCACATGATACAAAGGTAGGATAGTTTTGAATTTACTTTCTTAGATCAAATCACTAGGGAAGTTTAAAGGTTTTGTAATGGGCCCATACATGCCCACACGTCCACAATCTAGGATATTTTTTGAAGCTTTCTTAGATTAAATCACACTAGGGAGTTAAAGGATTGGTAAGGACCCACATGTCCACATGCTAGTTCTCTAGGGACTTCAAAATTCTGCAAGGTTGTACCAATGGAATTTATTAAATTAGGTAATCAAGACTTGTAAGGACCACACGAAGTCCATATGCAGCAAGGTGAGACCTAACTTATTAAAAATTTGGCACACTTTCAGTTGTTCACACACAAAGTCACTAATCACTCACATAGTTTTATCTAGAAATCATGGAGGTTGAAGTAAGTTTCCTCCAAAGGGATTCTGAAACGCCCCACCCTTTTCTTGACGAGACTATCCACTCCCAATTAATTTCAACGAGATTGGTCCACGCCCCCAATCTCACGAACAACCACATCTAAAAAAATTCTAAAAACTCACTAAGTTTTCCTCCACAGGAGATGCCAAAAGAAATTTTTTAGTCTAGGTAGGATATCGGGGATAGGCATCCAAATAACTCCACGTCATTTGATTCTCACATCTTCAAGTAGTAGAAGTTTTCAAATAGGGAACTTTAAAATAATCCAAGTCAAGTGTTCCTACACCATAAGGCAGGGAGATAGCCATGAAGGGTTGAAGGCCAAGGTCTGGTTGTTCTGTGCATCCCCCCTTGAGGCACCCACCTCTTGGACGAGATCCAGCCCGTGACCCATTTCTTAGGCTGAAAATCTAAAGGCCGCACTTTTATCGAGGTACCTATTGACCAAATTTTAGGACATATACCCAGGTGGCAATTTGGGCTGCAATTGCACCTTAATCGGATTTTGTGTGGATATTGGGAAATATCGCCAGCTCTTTCGGGATATGCACCCTCTACCCCTCATTATAATTGATTGTTTCATCCTTCATTATTTCCTCTTCTGGTGGCTTCAGACCCCACTGTTGAGTGATTTTGGAAGGTCCAATGCTATTTGAGAGGAAGGATGTTACGTCTTTTAGGACACGAGCATTTGTTTTCTTTTTTCTCCCACGCGGAAAAAAACCACCTGCCCACATGTGTTCTTCTCTATCAATTGATTTATGTGTGTTGTTCTTGTAATTACATACAATTGTGAGATATATTGTGAAGTTCCAAAAATCATAGACAAAGCCTCTTATTCATTTATTTCTCTCATCACAGGGGACCCACAGAATCCCCGTCATTCCAGATGCTTGCTAAATCTCCCTCCCACTCTAGGGTGAGTTCTTAGTCTTGCCAACTCATCAGCTCCACCTTCTCACACTCCTGTGAGTGCTACCATCTTGGGATCCACTTTGCTTGGTTCCACATTACTTGGGTCCACTTCCCAAGGTCAACGATCCACCCACTTTCCTTTACAAGGAAGTGAGGGGAACACTTCTTCCCTAGGAGGAAGTACAACCCCACCTAAGCCCCCTCACGGATCAGGGACACAGAACACTCACACCATGGTTGGAACTAACCCTCCTTAGGGGTCAGGTCCAAAAAACATTCCCACCATGATGGGAATTAATCATCCGCCACAACCCCAGATTCCATACCTGGCTTCCCTCAATATACCGGATCTGACTAAGCTCACCAATGATCTTATTTTGCACGACCCCACGTGGCCTACAATGCCTACCAAACTCCCTTCAGACATCCCCAAATTTGAAGGAAAATTGAGAGACGACTCAGCCAACCATATCACGACCTTCCACTATGGTGCTCTTCAAACAGCATCATGGACGACTCTGTCCAATTGAGTTTATTTCAACGCACACTCACTGGCCCATCAGCCAAGTGGTATGTAGAAGAAAAATCTGGGTCCCATACAACCTTTGAATCTTTGTCCAAAGCAATTTTTACCTTCTTTCAACTCCCAATCTGTCATGATAATGGTCTCGAACTACTCTCAGAGTTTAAACAAACCTCCACTACACACATCACTGACCACATTCATGAATGGCGTCGGCGACGTAGTCTATGCAAAGCATAAGCCACCAAGCAACAATGCCTTAATTGGTTTCTCAAATCCCTTGTTTCCCTCCTTGCTAAATACGTGGCCTCTACCTTCCCTCAATCTGAAGAAGAAGCCATTAGCAAGGCTCAATAGTTCAAGCCCATTTATTCTCAATCATGATACTTATATACGGTACTACCTAACGGCCCGAGACCCGTGCCATTTGACCAGAAAAAACCTAGGATGTCTCACTCCACAGATGGATTGATTAGTACCACGACACACCACAATCCACACCTCCAACAACCACCTATGTATGGAACACCTCAATATCCACCGGTATATGGAGGGCCCCCTTATTATCCTCCTTCCCTTTACCAACAGTCATATCCTGTCGTTCCCCCTTAGTCATTATGGGCACCCCCATTGGTACCCATGCCATATCTGGTCTCTCAATCTAGTACAGGTCCACCCCCAACCCCTGGATATAACCCTAGCAATAATGGAAGTACCTCTACTTTCTATATGCCATATGGATCCTATCCACAGAACAATCCATATTTCCCATTTCCTAGTCCTCCTCAATCGGTTAACCCTCCACTAGGACAACCACATGTCGACGTCAACTTTTTTCAACCCTTTCCCATTCAATAGGTTCATACATTTGAACAGTTGAATATGGCCAATCCGACTCATGAGCATAAAGGAAAAAACTAAAACAATGATAATCCACGAACAGGAGGGAATGACCCCCACAACCATCCTGTTGGGGGAAACCAATACCAAGACCCCCAAGGGGGCACCAATAACAGTCAACCACAACAAGGGAAGAACAAAAATCTTCGGAATAACTTCCCTTGCGCTATATGTGGTGAGTATGGACATTATACTCATCATTTCCCCCAAATTCCTGATCTCCAACGGATGAGGGCATCCATGAACTCACAGGGCCCTCCGGCGCCACCTGCCCCTCAGCAAGCCCCACAACAGTATTTGCAACCATCGCCTCTGGTTGTTTTGCAAAACCCCATTCCATACCAAGGAGTGATGAACACCCAACAAGTGATCAACCCTGCCCCACCACAAATGGGGCAATATCCAAACTCGAGTGCCACTCAACCCAGGAATCTGGTTGATCATAGTGTCCTCCTCACCAGTGAATGAATTATTCTACAAGCCCGCAACCGTCAATACGGTATGCCTCCCAACTCTAACCCAACCACCTTAGAAACACTACCAGATACTGCAGGACAACCATTGTTGATTCCACATCCTAATGTGGAACCCATTCCTCGCATACCACGTATGCCTTTATGGTGGAATGTGAATAACCCTCATGCTAGGGATTCTCATAATTATAATCTGGTTGATGACTTAGCCCAGTATCCTACAGCCATGTCTGTATTGGAGTTCCTCCAAACCTATCCATCACAGCGAAAATCCTTGCTTTCTGCCTTGGGGGCAGTCGACATAGATGACACGCAATTGATCACATTTGATTCAGATAGCGGAGAACCATGTCTTCCCACCCAAGTAGCCTTCCAGATACCAGTTAATATCTAGAACACCACCGTTTATCAGTGTATCATCGATGAAGGTGCATCCACCTGCATCATGTTTAAACACGTATGGCAGGCGATAGCCTCTTCTGTGTTTCGTACGATGATGTTCCCCCATAATGGGAAGATCGTCACCATCGACCAACTCCACATTACGAGCCTAACCATTCCGCCAACATCGATAACATCCTCCCCCTTGTCCGTGTTAGCTCGGATGATTTTCCAATTGTCAACATTTTCCCTGAATTATTCCAACACCCATCCATATTGGGCACTTATCAGGGAGCCCCACTGTTCCTAAACCCATATGTTTCAGCACAAGTGTGTGTAGTTTCCTCTAAATGAACAGACATCGGAGACAAGACTCCTATCACTGAGTCCCCTCCCCATATCAAAGTTCCACCAGTTGAAGAAATACCACCTCAGGAATTCCCTGAGAGTGCCACCGCACCACTTATCACAGATCTCCCCCCCCCCCCCCCTCTAGGAGAAAATCTCGGTTTGGGAGACAGTCCCCTAGGCCATTACCCAAATTCCCTTTTTCTACCCCCCACCTAGAATCGAAGCATTCCAAGTAGCCACAATGCTTACCCTTCCGAACATAGTACTCACCATTTATGTATGGTATCTACATCCACACGATATGGTTCCTCAACCATCCCATCCTCCTCAGTCAGAGGGAATCCCGATGCAGATCCCAGTCCTAACTCCAGCCAGGCCACCCTCACCCCCAATTTCCAGCAACACTGCTATGGATGGGGGTAGACGGAAGAAGAAATATCACATCGCTCCACTACCTCCCCGAGTTCAACTCCCTTTTGCATTATGTGAAAGAAAAGGACACCCCACTCACAAATGTCCTTCTCTTCCTGAGCTACATTGTTTTATCCAGCTTCCTTAAGCACCCCTTTTGCTTGTGACTCCACAAAGTATGTCCCTCACTATTATGGCTTCATCAACCACACGAAAACAAAAGATACAAACCAATTTCGCAAGTTCCATATGCACAGAATATGGGCATTACACTCATCATTGCCCATCTATCCCATATGTCCGCCACACATTAGCTGCGGAATGCCACACATATATCCCTGAGCTTCCTTCGACACTCCATACCAATGCTCCCATGAATGTAATACATTATATTTCTTCTTCAGTCCTCGAGAAAAGGGGAGTTCCATGTCCTCCCACCAAACTACCACCTAATCGCCCATAGTGTCGGTGCCCCTGGGATGGCATTATGGGCCCACCGTCCATATCTAAGCCCTTTTCCCCACTTTCATTTTTTAGGTACAGGAGCCCATAAGCTCCCTTTTCCGAACCATTTTTGGCCACTTACACAGGCATTTTCCTCGGGTGATTAGTTGCACTTTTCCCCGATGAAGCATCTTTCCATGACAAACTCAAGTATGCCTGCTCATGTTCAAAATTATCAAATAACTGTTATATGTTCTTTATTTTTCAGATATTGTTCACGTCTGGTATTTGGTTTTCATGTGTGCAGGTACTTGTTTATCACACACCAGCATGGCCCCTTCAGGTATATGATCGATACTGGCATGTAATCATTCCCTTTGAATCTCAATTGCATCTCCAGTCACACCCCTCGACATTTACCTGTAGGATCCTCACATTCAGCTCTACAGTACTATCACCTCTACTGCAATTTGGTACTGTCACTCGATAGCACTCTTCCCCACATGACTTGTCCCATTCACATTTCACCTTGGCACTTTGACACTCATGTTGTTTTCACCCTTTAGGGATGGGAGTCCCAATATTCATACGCATTTTCAAGAATCAGCCACATACTTATTCTCTTCATTATGATAGCCTTCCCAATCGACTCCCGGGATATCTCATCATGGTTCTATTTTGACTGCACCTCTGCGGTATCATTAACCATCCATTTCATCCATAGTCAGTTTTCCCATCTGCAGATTCCTCTCCATTCATCTCCCTCATACAGAAACTCATCTATGGGGCCCCCACCCTCCACCTATTTTCTACGCAACTTGCACCCTCACAGGCCAAGCCATGTTGCACTGGGGCACCCATTTCTGTATCTATATGCTCATCCCCAATGATTCTTTATTTGTTTGGTAATTATAACATGCCTTTGTTTCCAGCCTTTACATAGATTTTTTTCATCACCCTTGGCGACCTTCCTTTTCCGACAGAAGCAATCCATGTCTCCCTTGGTTGGGGCATTCATTACCTTCTCCTCCTGTTGACATTGTCCATAACCCTGAGTATCCCACAGTCCATTTACCCCTGATCTCTGAGTTTGTCCACTTTGTCACGCCTCTTGCACAATTTAACCCTAGTCTAGTCATCCCCCTGACACTAGATTCAGTTCCACGGTTTTTTCCACTTATCCTTCACAAATATCCCCAACCAAGGGAAGTATTGAGTCTCACCGCATATTGACTTCGTACATGTATCTCATCGGTCCCTGATCCTACCATGTGGATTTCATGAAGCCCTTTGCTTATTGGCATCTTGTCTCCCTTCCTATCGACATCAACACAGTTTCCAAAAGGGTGACAGTATCTTGACTCTCATTACCTTCACAATGAGGTGTCTCGGACGGCACGGAAAGAACCATCATTTCTCTCTGCTATCGTTGACCCCCACGACATTTGACTTCAACACCTTATCATGTTGCGGTGGGTCTTACTTTGTGACTATTGCAGTTGTTTTTATTTGTTGAAGACCTCTGAAATTTCATAAGCTATCAATGCATGTGTATCATCGACACTTCAAATAGCTGTCATCGCCTCTTTTCAGAGTTTTTTCACCATTTGAATGGTCCTATGCTATTATCAACACACCACCGAGGGCGCTGCAGTCATCTACACCAACACACAGCTTCAGTTATTGTATTCCACATTTTTGAGTTACATGACACGAGAATGGAGCATGCCTGCCTCGTTTGTACATAGTTTTATTTTTCCACACCTTGCGAAAGGTTTGGGTCCTACAGGCTCCCCTCTCCCTCCAATGGGTCGCTCTTGAAATCCCCCTCAACACTCTTTCTTACAAAGGTACTCTCCATAGAAGAAACATTGATGAATTTCGGTTATATGTATGCTCCTAACCTCACACATCAGGGGGCATTTGTTATCACTGGAATTTCGTCTGCAAATGATTACAAGAATCCAGCATCTTCAAAACACAGATTATTTCATCCATGGCCCAGAAAATGCATTTCCAAAGGGCACAAAACTATACAACTGGTTAAAAAATCAACATGTGCTAAGGATACAAAGGCAGCGCATGCACGTGCGACAGTCGAATAACGCCAGAAAAGCGCATATGCGCTCGATACACTATTGTGGATGCAAAAATCCACGCACACCTCAGAACGGTGCATTTATGATTTTGGTCGACCTTCCACCCACTTCTGGTTCATCTCCCAAGTCGATTTGACACCCAAATCCTAGCTAAATCCGAGTGGGGGGTTGGTCAAAGACCTAAGGGTTCCCTAAAGAGCCCCTTGTTCACACCAAAGACTAGTTCAATAATGCCTGAAAGATTTGCTATAAAAAGAGGCCATGGGTGCACTATATTTTCAAGGAATTTATTTGTATTGTTATGCTACCGATATTCTCTTGGAGGATCATCTTTCCTCATCAAGAGCATACAAGCATCATTTCATTTAGCCATTCATATCACCTCTTGAGTGAATGTGCTTTGGATTTTCTTCACCATTTCCTTTTAGTTTGTTACTTGTAAGAAGAGATAAATCATTGGGGGTTCAAGAGCCCTCCCTTGGAGGAATAGGAGACCCATAAGTCTCTCTTTCTCTTTGGTGTTTTCCCACTAATACAACTTATCCATTGGTGGCATGAATGGTGTTTAATTTTTTTTCTATTTTTCTCATGCACTCTAGTTTAGTTTATTTCATTGTTATTAGCTTAATTCTTTTCTTATTTATTATGCTTGATGTTTCTAACTCTTGCATTCACTGTTGTCTTTTCCAGCTAACCCAACTGGACTTGTAAGCATCCTTATTTTTCTCATTTAGGTGACGAAAGGGACACAACACCTAGTAGATTATCTTGGAAAAATTTTATCAAATTCTGATGGTTGAAAAACAAGTTATAAGTAAGTAAAGAGAGATTTTTCTATAGCACTAATGGATGTAGATTTTAATGAGATATATCTCTAAGAATACTTGGAAAATAAAGACTCCCTAGTGGCCTTGACAATCCCTTAGAATGCAAAAAATTATCCAATTGAAACAATATTAGTATCTCATCAAATCATGTTTACTGAGGCAAAGAATTTGTTTCTTCAATGCAAAAAGAATCGGATTAGTGCCTTTAAAATTGGGTGAATGGGGTATTTAAAAAAAAAATTGGATCAACAACATCCCTAGGGATGTAAATCCTCTTACTCCCTAGGGGTGTAAATCTAGGAGGTTGTACACACTTGTACTTATCCTAGCAACCCTTATTCAAGAATGACTTATAACCTTAACAATAAGATGAAGAATTAATGGAGGGTGTATCCAACATACCCCTCCTAGGGTTTCCACCAACAATAACCAAGAATGAGCAAGAAAGAACTAGCATATGCTGATTTTCCTTACCACTTCCAAGAACAAAGATATCAAACCCTAGTTCACCATGAAAATTGTCATCCAGGAGAAAAATAATAAGCCTTCAAGAGGTGAAAATCACTTCACTTCATCCATTAACCAAGAGATAGAACCAAAACCCATTTGCAAGAGAAAGAGATACCAAAAATGCACAAGTATAGCAAACATTTCATCCATAGAGTCTTCTCACAATGGGAGATGTATGTCAAAATGATTTGAGTTTGATCTCTATTTATACAAAAAGTTTTAGACATAGTTTGTCCACTTAGGTTAGGGTAAAAACAAAGTAAGGGGACAAAAAACCCCTACTTTTCCCCTTTACAAAAATAATAGTGAACAATTCATACTTTTCACATAAAATGAAACCCTAAGTAAGACATCACCCCTCTAGGGGGACATTTTGACACTTTTCCAAGTCATTGGAGAAGAAATTGGAGGTCGTTGGGGCTTCTTGAGCCTCCTAATCATGCACTAAGGCCCCTCCATGCCTCCTTCAGTCAAATAATTCCAAGTGTCAATGAGAAACAACTCCATCACCACCAAACTCTAGCCCTAGGTGACGCCAAGCCTCCAAAAGTGACGTTTTTCCCCTCCTAGGAAATTCATTTGGGTAACAAGGGATAGGTGAGGTCATCCATGATGTATTCTATGCATCCAAAGGCACATATTCATCATCTGGAATGTGGGCCCTAGCCATCCAACCTGTGGGATTATTTCCCCATGGAAGCCCAAGCTAGGATTGTTCTCCCAAAACTGGCCACCAAGCAAGGTCCTTCAAAACAAATGGGTACACCCTCCAAGGATCTCAAGTCAAAATATCATGGCAAGTGAAAACCACTTCTAATAAACAAAGCACATAAAATTGTGCATCAAAACTACCTCATCAAAATAAACAAATGCTCAAACACCCTATAAAATTGACCAAGTTTAGGTATGGGAGGGGAGATTGTAAGAACGGAACCCTATGATATGTAGCTCCTTGACTCTGATACTTTGATCAGGGAATCCTTTCAGAGGGTAGTTTGCATCAATTTATGTCAAAAGATGCAGAGGGGGCATCCAGAGGTAGCCAGAGAATTTTCACTCAACTTCAATGGGACCAAAACCAAAGTGGGGATGTTAGAATTTTAATTCTCGGAACGGTCCATCTCTGTTGAAACAGAGATACCCAATTGTAATGTTCCTGACTTAGTCTAGGAAACTAATGTGTTTGTATGATCAAAGGTTTACAGCATCTAAATGATCATATAAATAATAAACGCGACAAAGGAATGCAAAGTTTGTATTATGATATCTCTGTGGATTACAAAATGGTCGAATGCGGCTGAATAAACTGACAATACTCGACTAAATCAACAGACAAAGGATCTTAGCTGGAATAAAAATAAGCAACTGTGGCCGAAATATGGGAGCACTGCGAAATCGATGAAAATGATGGAAGACTTGGATGATCTTCTCGGTGACTAGGGTGTGTCTTTCAACACCGAAATCATCCAACTGGTGTCTTCCTCCTGGAATACACTGAACTATCTCTCCTGAGATGTGCCTCTTCTCCTCAATGACAAGTCATAATCTGCATAATGATGAATTAGGTCGCTGA
>SNQJ01S0030183.1:132714-143824 GCA_010110895.2 Picea sitchensis
CCGAAATCAACCAACTGGTGTCTTCCTCCTGGAATACACTGAACTATCTCTCATGAGATGCACCTCTTCTCCTCAATGGAAAGTCATAATCTGCATAATGATGAATTAGGTCGCTGACCCTTCCTTTATAGCTTTCCAAAACCATAAATCATGTTGAAACCCTAATTCACTGTTGACTTCCAAAACCCTAAATCACTGTTGACTTCTATTTTTAGCTCATAATGACTTAAAAGCACTTTTAACCCTTTTTAGCTCAATGTCACTTTCTGAATATAACACCTATGACTGGAGTGACCTCTAGTAACCCTATGTATCCCTCTTTTCCCCTGACTATAGTCTAACGGGGCAGTTTAGACCATTAAGCCTCCTCTCTGGAGCTCCTATTTAGAAAGGGACATTACAGACCTCCCTTCCTGAAATTGTTTGTCCTCGAGCAATACCAGTCCAGGGTCTTTCAACACCTGCTCGCTCTCCCAAGTAGTGTCCTCTACCGGAAGCCCTCTCCATCTGTTCAAACACTCTCTAATGACCCTACTCCTCAGTTTCCACTCCCGGAACTCCAAAACCTCCTCCAGAACTAACTCCAATTGTCCCTCCTCATCCAATAGGAGAAGCTCCTCTGATGTGCTAATGAATTGTCCCACTGCCTTTTTTAGGCAAGACACGTGGAACACGTTATGAATATTTCTTCCCTCTGGAAGCTCTATCTCGTAAGCAACCTCGCCTACTCGGCGCATGATCCTGTAAGGACCATAAAATATGTGCTTGAGCTTCTCCGCCCCACTCTTCTTCATAGATGACTGTCTGTAGGGTTGGAGTCTCAAGAAAACCAAATCTCCAACCTCAAAGCTGCGCTCTATCATGTGCCTGTCTGCACTTATCTTCTGTCAGTTTTGTGTCGTCTGCAGGTTCTCTTTCAACCACTTGAGAATCTCCTTACTCTCTATGATCTAATCCTTGGCCTTGGGAGTTGTGCTCTCCCCAAAGACCAAGTCTACCAAAGTGGGATCATCATACCGGTACAATGCTCGGAAAGGTGTCATACCAATGGACATGTGGAAGGTAGTGTTGTAGCAATGTTCTCCTAAATGTAACCACTTTACCCACATTCTATGTTGTCCTCCTACATAGTTCCTCAAATACCCTTTAACCCACTTGTTGACAATCTCGGTCTGCCCATATGTCTGAGGGTGATAGTTGGTGCTAGGTGGCAACTTTTTCCCCACCAACCGAAACAACTCTCTCCAAAATGTCCCTATGAACC
This sequence comes from Picea sitchensis, assembly GCA_010110895.2. Taxonomy (NCBI): domain Eukaryota; kingdom Viridiplantae; phylum Streptophyta; class Pinopsida; order Pinales; family Pinaceae; genus Picea; species Picea sitchensis. The sequence goes on from SNQJ01S0030183.1 coordinate 133,979, forward strand.
GATTGTCCCTGTCACTGACGATGTTCTTCGGCAACCCATGAAGTTTGAAGACCTCCCTGAAGAAAAGATCGGCTACCTGAATTGCATTGTACTCTTTCAGTATGGTGTAGAAGTGAGCAAACTTGGTCAATTTGTCTACCACTACATAGATACAGTCCTTACCCTGGACCTTGGGTAGACCTGTGATGAAGTCCATAGATATACTCTCCCATTTCTTCTCTGGAATGGAGAGTGGTTGAAGTAGCCCTGCTAGAAGAGCATGCTCTAACTTGTTCTACTGGAAAGTCACACACTCACTGACGTGTCTCATAACGTCTTGTTTGAGGCCCTTCCATGAGAACCTCTTTCTGATCTGTCTGTAGGTTTTGAAAAACCTCTGATGGCCTGCTAGAGGTGAATCATGAACTACGATGAGGATCTTCTTCTTAAGCCATGAATCTGGTACCAAGTAGACTCTATCCCTTGTAAAATATGACATCGTCAATGACCCTATACCGGTCATCCTGTATCTTCCCATCCATCACCTCACAAGCGAACTTCTTCTTGGAATATTCCACTAACAAGTGGGATTTCCAATCTGCTGAAATCTCCATCAAAGAACATGTCGCAGGTCTCCTCGATAGTGCATCGTCCACAATGTTCTTCTTCCCCTTTACATACTCTATGTCAAAGTTGAATGCATGTACCTTCGTCACCCATTTCTTTCGGCGCTCACGAAGGTCCTTCTGCTCAAGGAAATACTTCAAACTGTTGTGATCGGTCTTGACCACGAATTTTCTGCCCACCAAATATTGTCTGAACTTGGTCAAGGCATGCATGATTTCCAAGATTTCCTTCTCATAAATGGAGTACAACCTCTCAGGTTGACTAAGCTTCTGGCTCTCGAATATAATGGGGTGTCCTCCTTGCATCAAAATTGCACCAATCCCTTCATTGGATGCGTCACACTCTAGTACAAATGGCAGGGTGAAGTCTGGTAGTGCCAACATTGGAAAAGTGCCCATGACTTCCTTCATGTGATCAAAGGCTTCCTGTGATTTCTCGTTCCATATGAAGGCCCCATGCTTGGTAATATTTGTGAGTGGTGCTCCAAGCTGAGAAAAACCCCGGACGAACCACCTGTAATAGCTGCACAGCCCGAAGAAGATCCTCAATCCTGTCACGTTATTGGGCGTCGGCCAATCCAGAATGGCCCTGATCTTCTCTTGGTGCACTTGTACCCCCTTTGCACTGATGATGTGGCCTAAGTAAAACATCTCTGTCATACCGAACTCTCACTTGGACTCTTTGGCATATAATGATTGTGCATCCATGATGCTCAATACCTCATCAAGGTGCCTCATATGCTCTTGCCATGACTGGCTATAGATCAAGATGTCTTAGAAGAAAACCAAGACTAATTTCCTTAACTAATCCCTGAATATATGGTTCATGCAAGACTGGAATGTAGCGGGTGCATTGGTTAGCCCAAATGCCATAACTAGGAACTCGAAGTGTCCAAAATGACATCGAAATGTCATCTTCTCTATGTCCTGCTCTCGGATGCTGATCTGATGATATCCAGAACGTAGATCAGTTTTTGAGAAGAAAACTGCCCCATGCAGTTCATCCATCAACTCATCAATGCGTGGGATAGGGTACCAGATCTTGATGATTTTCTTGTTTAAGGCTCGGTAATCAATGCACATCCTCATGGTGCCATCCTTCTTCAAAACTAAGACAATTGAAGAAGCAAATGGGTTGTTGCTCGGTCTAATGTGTCCCATCGCCAACAATTCCTTGATTGCCTTCTCTATCTCATCCTTGAACCTCCTAGGATGACGATAGGGGGGGGTGATCATAGGTTTGCCCCCCTCCTCCAACTCAATGGTGTGCTCAAACCCCCTGTCAGGTGGTCTCCCTAGTGGAATTGCCTCAAAGACCTGTTGATGTCGTCCCAATAAATTCTTGATCTCTGTATGGTATTATTGTCGATCTTATGAATCCTTTTGAGTAGTGATTAAGCATTATGCAGCATATGCTACCTCCCCATGTCTAAATATCCTCTCCATCCTCTTGGTTGAAACTGTCTTGGGTGATCCTGTCGAGATACCTCTTAGAAAAACCTTCCTCCCATCCTGTTCTCTGAATCCCATTTCCAAGGTTTGGTAGTTGGTAGTGATTTTTCCCAAGGTAATCATCCACTGAACTCCTAAAACCAGATCTATGTCTGATAAGTCAACCACATAAAATGTGTCTCTCACTGTGTAGTTTCCTAACTTCATCTCTAATTTTGGAACTCTATATAGACACTCCACTATGTTTCCATATGCTACCGCAACATTAAACCCCTCAAACTCCTCTGTCTGAAGTTCCCGTCTCGATACTAGTGAAGTGTCGATGAAGTTGTGGGTGGCCCCACCATCTATTAGGGTGATTTCCCATTTCCCCTGAATAATCCTTGTGATACGGAGGGTATCATATCTAGGAACACTAGAAAGGGTCACTATGACACCTCCCTTTGTTGGTTTCCTCCTGTTAGCCTGTTCTGGCGGTTGTGGGACTACTGGAGGATGGGCTCTTGTCGATGTCAGTGGTCTATGGGGAGGTTGCTCCTCTGCTGGTGTTGACTCCTCCTATGAACTAGTGAATCCATTGTCCTGCTCCTCCTCCTCATTGTCCACGTTGTCTGTTGCTACCTCAATATAATGAATTTCTCCCTTACCCATGCACATATGGCCTGGGACTCAAGGATCTCTGCAGCTAAAGGAAAGCTTCTTCCTCATAATCTCTCACCTAGTCTCATCATCCAACTTATCCTTGCCCTTCCATTCTCTCTGGATGGATTCATGTCTCGATGCCTCTGGGGCACAAATGGTTTGGATAAATTTTTAGTCTTTGGCACTGAGTATTCAAGATATCGAGTGCGAAGGATGGGATCCTGCAAAGTGGGAGGGTTGTATGCCTTCACCCATCCTCTCAAAGGCTCTGTGAGTCCTTCTGGGAATAGCATGATCAGATTGGGCTCTGATATATTTGTCACTGCCACGGATACCAACTGAAACTCTGTGATGAATGACTCTGCTATGCCAGTTTGTCTCAACTGGGCTAGATCCCTGAAGTGTATCTCGGGATACTTCCTTTCAAACTTGTCCATGAGCCTATCTGTAAACTCCCTATAGGAGGTGATGCAATTGTGACCCAATGTCACCAGTCCATGATACCACCACTCGTGTTCCTCACCCTCCAATTGTAAGGTCTTGAAACTGATGGCATCTTTCTCGGTCATCTGGTTGAGCTTGTAATACATGTCTAGCTTCTATACCCAAGCTCTGGCGGTGTATTTGGACGATCCGTCGAAAGAAGGGATGGTGAGTTTCCCAACTTTTCAGATGAAATCAAGGTTATGCCCTCGCTGCTATTGTGGTCCTCCTCTCTACGGCTCTCTGGGGTGGTTCCTGAGTCTGAGTCCATAGTACTCAACTAAGGCCATGTCTTGATGGAAGTCATGACCCAGTGTTGTGTACTCCCTCCTATACTCTGCAATGTCATCGGCATGAGTGGGTTGCCTCTGTGTTATCGGTGGAGGTGCTGCTAACGGGGGTGCCCTCTGGAAATTGGGAAACAAGGATCTGGGAATCCTACTCGTAGAGGTGTATGTGCGAGAGGGTGACAGGGGTCTATTACCTACTCATGAGTTCCCCTGTGCTTCATGCGGGACTTGTGTATCTGGGGTGCCCACTCTAGCCAATCTATCAACCACCTAGGCTAAGGACTAAGACATGGTATGTTGACTAGCTAACATATCGTTGATAACCTACATGAAAGATGCCTCTGGATCTACGGGGGCCTTGCCACTTCCCTCTGGTCACTCATATATGTCTCCTATCATCCTCTCTGCCTCGCGCTCAGTCTCACACTTTTCCCTTCTCTTTGTTTCTCTGTGTGCCTCTTCCTCTTCCTCTGAGCTAGGAGAAAAAGGGGGGAAATCAGGCCTATGCCTTCTTTCCTGATGCCTATTGTAAGTGACATATTCATCACCTACATGTTCACGGCCCTCTGGTTCTTCTGCTGCACTCATTGTCTTTAGCCACAGGCTGGCAGGACTAAAGCTCTGATACCACTGTAATGTTCCTGACTTGGCTAGTCTAGGAAACGATGCTAATGTGTGTGTAGGATCAAAGGTTTACAGAATATAAATGATCATACAAATAATAAATGCAACAAAGGACTGCAAAGTTTGTATTATGATATCTTTGTGGATTACAAAATGGCTGAATCCGACTGAATACACTAACAATACTCGACTAGATCAACAGACAAAGGATCTTAGCCGGAATACAAATAAGCAATTGCAGCTGGAATATGGGAGCACTGCGGAATCAATGAAGAATGATGGAAGACCTGGATAATATTCTTGGTGACTAGGGTGTGTCTTTCAACACCGAAATCAGCCAACTAGTGTCTTCCTCCTGGAATACACTAAACTATCTCTCCTGAGATGGGCCTCTTCTCCTCAATGACAAGTCATAATCTGCATAATGATGAATTAGGTCATTGACCCTTCCTTTATAGCTTTCCAAAACCCTAAATCATGTTAAAACCCTAATTCACTATCGACTTCAAAAACCCTAAATCACTGTTGAAATCTTAATTCACTGTTGACTTCTATTTTTAGCTCATAATGACTTAAAAGCGCTTTTAACCCTTTTTATCTCAATGTCACTTTCTGAATATAACACATGTGACTGGAGTGACCTCTAGTAACCTTGTTTGCCCCTCTTCGGCCCTGGCTATAGTCTAACGGGGAGGTTTAGACCATTAAGCCTCCTCTCTAGAGCTCCTATTTGGAAAGGGACATTACACCAACACTGGAGAAAAGTGGCTCAAGGAAATTTTATTAAATGCTTCCTTCTCCAAGGAATTTCTTAAGCCAAAGTGTTAGGGAGACAACTTTTCCAAAGGGGTACCTAGAAGCCACATGATTCAAGGTTTTGATAAGATGTTGAAGGTTATCCAAAGGTATTTTACCTGTGAGGGGAGATTTAACATGGTAGATCAATATCACATCAGGTTGTTATTACACTTCACAGGGAAAGAAGCAATGAACCTCCATTTTTACCTCTTCAGAATAATTGGTTAGATGGTTGACAAAGTTCAATCCAAATCTAAGCAAGTGGAAAAAAGTGTTTTTCACTCTAGCATTATTAAAATGATTGTGATGGAAGAGTTAAGAAAGAAAAAAATTGATTGGGAAACATTCCTCAGTTCATCACAGTTTCAGCTAAATGTTTCACCCACTCCACAGTCCAAGATACAAATCCCTACTCCTGTGGAGAGGACTGTGTTTAGAGGTTAGCAAGAGGAAAAGGGGTGCTATGACCGATATAGATGATAGATCCATAAATGAAATAGAAGCAGGATGGATTCACAGCCTTCACATAGGGTATCCTCACCCATGGCATATCCCACTCCTATGGATGTTCCTTCAAGTAAATCCGCATGTCTGAGAGGAAGAAATATTGTGTTTCCTTCACCCATTGTTGCAGACAAGGTTAAGCCTAGGAGGCATTTTACTAGAGCAGAAACAAAGAAAAATGTTCCTATGAATAATGATGCAGCAGAGATTTCATCCTAGAGGAAAGGTAAATCCAAATCTCTTGAGAATCCTGTTATCCTCATTTTCTAGGGATAACTAGGAGATCATGTCTCGAGGCCCACAGGTCCTAGACATGGAGTACCGAGAGCAGGATTGACCTGAGCATGGCCCTGGAGGGCCCATCCTTCTTCTTCTTCACCAAACTTGTCCTGTCAGCAGCAACAGCTTCCATCACCATTGGCTTGGAATTGCATCAGAGGAGACTCTTGCTCTATGAGGTATCATGGTATGTGTCATGTTTGATCGTTATAACCTTCTTATATATGCAGCAGGTTCCTTACATTTCTGATGATTGCTTGTATCTTACACTAATCCACTTCACCATTGTTGGGGGGATTAACGGGGTGACCTAGTAAGCTTGTATTCATGGGTTTTGGTTAGCCATCGGGGGGGTTTGTAGAGCCATCGTCCGCTCCCACCATTCTATCATCTTACATATTATCTCCCATACATCTATCCCATTCCCCCAGTCCGGCCATTAGGATGACCTTTGAGGGTTACACTTTTTCCTGTGGGAAGAAGGGGCTAAAGGCCCAGGGCGTAAACGCAGCTGGTAAAAGATAAAATCCATAGGAAATGAAACCTAGAGATGCTTCACCCAGGGATCCCTGAGAAGGGAATAAAAGGCCTCTCAATAAGAAACTAGAGGGACCCTAAGAAAAATAATAAAACAAGACCTAACCAAGAGGATGGGAGGTCTCATCACGAGCTGGCCCATTATGTTCATAGGTATCTATCGGTATGACATTGCCATTATCTTGTCACCACGCCATGGCAATGACCTTTGGTTGCATGGCCAAGGAAAAGGGGCTCTCATCACGAGCCAGCCTTATCATTTCTGCAAAAATACCAGTGGGTAACACTGTCAGCTCTGGTCACCACGCCAAGGCAGTGTCCTTTGGTCAGACCTTGAAGTAAAAAAGAAAGAAAAGCAATAAATAAAGAATAAAGGCAATAAAGGGGCATGGAAAAAGTGAATCCGTGAGGGGTACATCTCACCTCCTACAAAGGAACCCACAGACAACACCTACCCCTGGTCTTACTGTGACTGGACATCCCTAGACCATATCACCTCATGCACATGGCTTGAATGATCCTCTGTGGAAACTTTCCTTTTCTTGTGGATATTAGCCCAATAGGTTGCTCTGTTTGTTTCTTCAACTTTGTATAGTAGATATGTGTAATGTCTTTGAGCTCTTAGAGGATATGTTAGGGGTTTTATGCATGTATTTGATAAATTTAATGATGAAATATGATTGACATTGCTATGATCCTGAGGAATGATGAGCCCATGGAGGATTGTCAGATACCCACAACCTAAATCAGATTTTTCTGCCCTTATGCCGGACCAGAACCCCTAAATATCCATGGAGGCCCAGCGTAAGCTGGCTCTTTCTCTTTCCTTCTTCGTTCCCATGTGATCGCGGGTCATGATCACGGTTCAATTTGGACGCAGTGCCTATTTGTATTTCGCGCCTCGGCACTACAGTAATGTCTAATCGTCCGACTCTGCAACCGCTGAATCCTCGACAGGGATAGCAACCGGCCAATGGGGACGAATCCCTACAGGGTCAGCAAATGGCCAATAGGAACCAATCCCAACAGGGGTAAAGAACCACCAATGAGAACAGGCCTCGTCGCGTGGTTAAGGGGCATACAGGTGGCAGAAAGGGAAACTCGACACGGTAGTCGACATGAAAGGAGGGGGGGCCCACTTAAGACACCACACTATTCCGGACCCCCCCCCCATTAAAGGCAGAATGGGAAGGGGGGTCTGGAATCCGGTTGAGAGCCATTGATCATGATGAGTTAATCTCGACCGCTTGAGAGTTGCGCATCCAATTCCGGACCCCCCCCCCCTACCGCTAAAGGCAGAATGGTAAGAGGGCTCCGGAATGGAACCTCAGTCGTAGATCTGGGTGGGTGGACTCTGGTCGTCCAGATCTGCTCGTCATTTATCCTAAAACATATTCTCGTCCTGGATTAAGTTGACGTCGTATCTCCACATCTAACGGTCATTACAGACCCTGATATCCTCCGAAAGAATCTCATTTGTTCATCGGGGTTTATCATCACGAGAGTCTGGACTCTCGATCTCGGGACTCCCGAATCCTCAATCCTCGGTTTCCCGATGCGGTTAATCTCCTGACACATGGCCTCCATCAATCAGACGGCTCAGATATACTCCGGTGTTTCCACCATGGAAAATCCCGAACCCTTGTCAACAGGAATCCTGACTCCGTGATTCTCGATTTCCCGATGGATGACTTTCCTTTTGGGACTTTTTCCGAATGCTCCAATTTCCACCATGCATCCTCCTATGATGGACGGTCCTGATTGTTTCTCGTGATTTTGGAGTTTCCGCGGCAGAGATATTTCGGCATCTTATCCCTTCGATCTTTGAAATGCCAATGGGCTCCCGATCTCATCCACGTGTCCTCCTATGATAGACGGCTCATATTGATTCCGGGAATTTCACTATGAAAATTCCCGACCTCATGTCATCATGACTCCCGATTTCATGAATGTCAATATCTCGATGGGCACGCCTCTCATCGGGACTTTCAACCTCCTGTTCACGAGGACCTAACCCTCATGCATCTCTTAACAGATCCAAATCTTGTCGGGTTTTTCTGGCTAAGATCTAATGGCTCAGATCTGTCCCACCTTCTGCATTCTTCCACTACTTCATGGATGTGGAAAAATCAACGGCCCAGATGTTCTCATGGACCGTGGGGTTCTACGATCCTGATTTCATCGCTATTCACGAAGATACAGGAAAACAAAGTTGTAAGGCATTTAACGCCCTACTTTCTCCTACTAATCTAACGGTCGTGTGTGACTGTAGATTTCCCGATGGATCCTCGTTCGTCGATTAATACCTATCAGGATTAAGGCACTTAACTTTCCAGCTTCCTCTTACCAAATCTAACGGTCATGAGTTACCACAGATTTCTCGATGAAATCTCATCCATCGATTCGTTACTATCAGAGATTTCTCAGGGCCTTGTGCCCTCGTGTCCTCCTTCCAGGTTCTTGATGGGATTTTTCAAGGAGGGTATCTCCATGGGGAGATTCACTCAAGATACTACCTACGATAGGTAAGGACGTCGTCCTCCCGAGAACCAGACGTGAAGTCTGAGTTAGGTCAGTACGCATGTAAATAACAATTCATGAGGACATAAGCCATACATAGTCCTTCCATACAAATATACAACTACTAGTACTGATCAAAATACCATACAGACATTTTTATAATGAAATCATTCACAGTTTCACAGCTTATGGCCATAATCATCAGAATGAACAGATACATATATTTCAAGATGCCAAAGGAAAAACACTTATCAAAAATAACACCAGGGGTTATGCAACTGCTGAGAGGGGTGCTTGTTTCCACCCAACCGTAGTCTTAGCGACTCCCAACGGATTTACCACTAGCCACCCCCGAGATGAGACCACGATGTTGTGAGACTGCGTCTCTGTTTGCCAGTGACTAGGAGCGAAGGTTGCAATCCTTCCTCTCTACTATCACTCACTCTGGATATTGCCAGAGTTCTCCCCTCGCGTATTCCCCCTCAATCGCTTCTACCCCACGCCTTATCCTCTTGCGAGGTTGCGTGTGGCGTGATTACCCTTGTGTTGATCAGGCCTGACGGCTCTACGGATGGGAGGTTCACCTCCCATCCCTCATTAAACCATCTACCTACCAGCCTGCGAGACATTTAATTCAGGGCCAGCGAGGCGCTTTTGGTTCTCCGGGCCAGTGGAGTCCAAATACGGTATTAATTCTCGGTGGAAGTTAACACCACCTTTCCAGGTGCCTTCCACTACCATCGTGGTCTCTTTTTCTTCACATCCCCTCTCAGCAGTCCTGCAATAAATTCAAAATGTTATTCACATTCATTGACCTTTTCCTCAAGGTCCGTTTACATCACATATTCACATTTATGAGTTTGCCATAGTTCTTGGTCAGTCCAGTTATATTTACAAGCTGGGGGAAACAGGGTGTTACAATTCCCTCCCCCTTAAAAGGGAACATCGTCCTCAATGTTCTTATCTACTAACATGAATGGTATGTACAGAAGTAAACAAAATTGGATATGTCTGTCTCATGGCATCCTCCATTTCCCATGTAGCCTCATCTGGGCCAAAATGTTTCCACTGCACCTTGACCTGTGCAATGGTTCTGTTCCAGAGCGGGGTTT
>SNQJ01S0030183.1:145802-158229 GCA_010110895.2 Picea sitchensis
ATATGTCATCAATGAAGACTAGTACAAATTTATCTAAAAATTTACTGAGTACATTGTTCATTAAGAACATGAAAGTGGCAGGGGCATTGGTTAACCCAAATGGCACTACCACAAATTCATAATGACCATACCATGTCCGGAAAGCGGTTTTATGGATGTCTTCACCCTTGATTCGGACTTGATGGTATCCCGACCTCAAGTCAATCTTTGAGAAAACAGATGCGCCTCCCAACTGATCGAATAGGTCATCGATCCTGGGCAAGGGGTACTTGTTCTTTATGGTTACTTTATTAAGTTGTCTATAATCTATACACAGTCTAAGGGTGCCATCCTTATTTTTCACAAACAGTACTGGTGCTCCCCATGGGGACACGCTGGGTCGAATATAACCCTTATCCATCATTTCTTTCAATTGCAATTTGAGTTCAACTAACTCAAGTGTGCTCATACGGTAGGGTGTCCTAGACACCGGCATTGCTCCTGGTGCGAGATCTATCGAGAAGTCAATGTCTCTTCTCGAAGGTAGACCCGGTACCTCTTCCGGAAACACATCTATGTATTCTCTCAGGATAGGGTGATCATCAGGGCTTAGTTTATCACCTTCGATTGTTTTCAACACCTGTATTGCATATAGGGGACATCCCTTTCGACAATACTTTCTCATTTGCATGGTTGATATTTGTCTCACCGAGACCGGTTTTCGGATACCTTGGAGGGTTATCCTTTTTCCCTCTTTGCTCACACATTCTAAGGTTTTATGGTAACAGTCCAATTTGGCTTTATGGGTAGACAGCCAGTCCATACCAATCAACAGATCGTATGATCCCAGGGGTAATACATTAAGGGTTGCTTGGGTGGGGAATTCACCCACCATTAACTGGCAGGCTGGTATGACCTCTACCACTTTTCTTTTGGTGCCAGTGGCTAACTGTACCAACCATGGCTTAGTTTGTTTCCATGGTTGTAGCTTACACTTATCAACATCTTTAGGGGCTATAAAACTCAAATTTGAACCAGGGTCAATCAAAACAGACACCAGATGGTTGAAAATCATACCTTCTACTTCCACCACTGAAGCTTGGTGGTCAGCTTGGTTATTATCCAGGGCTGCATAAATCTGCAGCACACTCCTTGCCACATCATTGATTGTGGTCGCTTCCTGAATGTTATAAACTTTCCGACTGTTCTGTTGTCGGTGTGGATAGTCTCTCAGGAGATGCTCTTCTCCACAACCCCAACATTTCAGAGGTTCTCTTTTTGGGTCATTAGTCTTCACTGGTATAGGTCCAGAAGTTTTATTTCCGTCCACCGAGGGGAAGTTCTGCTGGAGTACACTCCGGGCCGGATAGTTCGTTCTGGGGTTCTTCTTGTAGTTTTTAAATCCTGAGGATTTAATCCCCTTTTTCTGAAATTTCGAACCATTCTTCTGTCTCCAGTCTCTACGAGACTCTGCCCGATGTCCATATTGTTCATGACAATATGTTTCCTTTCGAATAATATCTTCTAGGGTCTTTGGCTCGTCGAATTCAATTCGGTTCCGGTATTCCTTGGGTAGCCCACTGATGAAGCGTTGCACCTTCCCCTTCTCTGCTTTGATGTAGGGTACATATCGCAATAAGTCGAGGAATTTGTTGACATATTCCTCTATAGTGAGTTGCCCCAGTTTGAGTTCATAAAACTCTTTATCCTTTTCGTCGAAATATCTTTCCGACAAATACTTCTTCCGGAAGTATTTTTCAAACTGTTTCCAAGACATGTCCTCCTCGCGGACCCCTTTCATATTCTTAAGGTCTTCCCACCAAATGGAAGCCTTTCCATTCAGATTGAAAGTGGCCACTCGGGCCTTCAAATTCTCTGAAAAATCATGGATTCTGAAATATTTCTTCAGTCCAAGTAGCCAAGCCTCGGCTTCCTCTCCCTTCTTTATCTCACCATCGAAGGAGGGAGGTTTGGCCTTTCTGAATTCCTCAAATTTATGACTCTTGGAAGTCTTTTGCTTCTTTTGTTTTCTTCGAGAATAGGAACTGGCCCTGCTGCTGGAAGAGCCTTCTGAATCGCCATCTTCCTTCTCAGTGGAATCATCTGGCACTGGTCCTTTACCTCTGGGATGGACCTTTCTTGAGGTGCTCCTCTCAGTATGGCCACTGATATGACCATGTTTCTGCACTTCAGGTTCATGATGCATTTGTCGATGTAAGTCGGATAATCTCTACAGTAACATTGCATTAATTTCAGTTTGTTTTTCTTGTTCTTTCATCATCCTTTCATTGTCAACCTTGCAGCTTTGCAACTCAACCATGAGACTCCTCACAGTCTCGGCTGGGTCTGGAGGGGTTCCTATTGCTCTTCTTTCATCAGATTCTTCGTCTCTGTTGTGGGAGCCTTCTCCCACCTCTCAGTGAGTCACCATACTCTGCGTCTGTAGATTCCCGCGGTTGATCGTCCGCTTAGGTGAAAAGACAAACGCTGATTGTTAGTCCAGAGTTAGATATATTTTTATAATCTGAGCATAATTTATAACTCTTTCACATGCATACACAGTCGGGTTCTCGTTTCCAAGTTTTCAATCCTGGACAAGAGAGTTACGTTAGGGGGTTTCTCTTCGTAGGAATACTTCGAATGGAGCTTACGCGCAACTCGTTCATGAGCCCAATCAGGCCGAGTGTTGTAACCATGCTCTGATACCACTTTGTCAGATACCCACTACCTAAATCGGATTTTTTTGGCCTTCTACCGGACCAGAACCCCTAAATATCCATGGAGGCCTAGCGTAAGCTAGCTCTTTCTCTTTCCTTCTTCGTTCACATGTGATCGCGGGTCATGATCACGGTTCAATTTGGACGCAGTGCCTATTTGTATTTCGCGCCTCGACGCTATAGTAATGTCTAATCGTTTGACTCTGCAACCGCTGAATCCTCGACAGGGCTAGCAACCGGCCAATAGGGACGAATCCCTACAGGGTCAGCAAATGTCCAATAGGAACCAATCCCAACAGGGGTAGAGAACCACCAATGAGAACAGGCCCCGTCGCGTGTGTTGACGGTCGAAAGTCACTCTTGGATTGCTTGCAGGAGCAGAGCCCGACGCCCATCAGTTTAATGTCACGATTTGTTTAAAGGGGGTGATCGAATGGAGAAGAACTCAGAACAATATAGTCTCAACTCAGAAACTAGGCCAAGCATGCATGAATGAGTGAGGTCCTGATAAACTTCAAACAGTGAGTTGCAATAAAGGGTGAGTAGGAGGAAGACTTGCGTGAGAAGAATGCTAAGGTCTATTATAAACATTCGATTCGTAACAGACTGGAGAAGAAAGCATCTGAACACAAAATCCTTTTACATTCAAACACAGAAGACCAGAGAATACAATAATGTCACAACAAATCCTTTATCATAACAAAATTGCAACAATCCACGCGAATTCTTCGACTATGAACTCTCTGGCATGAGATGAAACATAGATGAAAAAGGAGAACTGTTTGTGATAAACCAAGAAGTCTCAAACATAGAGGCATAACCAAGAAACCAGAATGTTTGTTGAAACTTTACAGTCGGGAGCTTAGCTCTACCATCGATAGATACAAAAATGGCGAAAACACCTTCATATACTCAGAACTACAACAGCAGCGAAATCAAGACACTGCATTGAAGGCTTTGCGTCTGCATGGCTTTCTGGAAGTCAACCTCTGAGAGGTCGTGCATATTATGTCAGACGCAATCTGACTCTTTGACAGTTCCAACGGAGAATCGACGTGCCTTTAATTCATGGCTGTGCTTTCCCATTATGGCGGAGGCGATATCTAACCACCACCAACCGCTTCAATAACTGCTTCATCGAGATCGAGGATGACCCGGCCAACTCGACACTTCTGTAACATGGAGGGCCTCTCGCGCTGCCACCTGGAATAACTGAATGGCTTGAAGAATATGTGTGGAGGCCAGCGCGGAAGGTGGGGCACGGGAATGGAGTGATGGGGCCGGAACAGCGGGGGGGCAGAGTCAGAAGCGATGAGGGAGCGAGAGAGGTTACAGGGGAGACACGTGGCAAAAGGCGATAAGCGGAGGAGGCAGGAGAGTAGATGTGATGGATATGGGAGGCTGACGTGGAGGGAAGGAAGCACGTGGCAGGCAGTGGGTGGATGATGATAAGGAAGGAAGGCCACGCGGACCAAAGAGAGGGGGTGGATGGATGATACATGGCAGCAGAAGACAGGTGGAAAGGAAGATGACATAACGGGAGAAAGGCCCACGCAGACTAAACACAGAGCAGTTGGGAATGATAGGATTGCGTGAACACCATTGATCCGGGCGCTACGATCTCGGCCGTCGGAAAGTTGCGTCTGCGATTCTGGACCCCCCCCCCTCCGCTTAAAGGTAGAAAGGAAGGGGGGGTCCGGAATTGTCTTTATCGTCGTTGATCCGGGCACGCTGATCTGGACCGTTGGAGAGGTGCGCCACCGATTCCGGACCCCCCCCCCCTCTTAAAGGTAGAAAGGCAGGGGGGGCCGGAATCCAATATGCGTCGTTGATCCGGGTGCATGAATCGCTTCTGCTCGGACTTGCTCGTTACTTACCACGGGCGCATAATCACCCAAAACTTAGGACAAGTGGGTTCTTAACCCATTCTTTTGCATTCTAACCCCCCTTACAAGAAATGTCGTTAACATTTGGCTCCATGGGGGATAGAGTCGTCCCTGTGATGCTCTAAGAACTCTTTTGCAGATTCAGTGCCTTTACTGTTGGGCTATGGAGTCATTTATTAGTCCGAAAAACAAAAACAATAACAATATTTACAAAACAAAACGAAAAGATCCGACTGCGGCTCACAAAAAACATTTTTTCAAGAAATGCCCATTCACTGGGCCATTAAAAACTTCTTTGCCTTCCAGATCCTGCAACCTGTAAGTGTTGTTTGAAAATACTTCGAGGATCTTAAAAGGTCTAAACCAGAGGGAATCAAATTTACCGTGCTTGCCCCTGTCCTGCCTGGGTGCGTCCCACTTGAGTACCAGGTCACCCTGCTTGAAATATTTCTTTCTGTTCTTCCTGTCAAAAGCCTGCTTGACCTTCTGCTGATGATTAGAGGCTCTATCCATGACCTGTTCTCTGATCTGCTGCACTTCCACCATCTGATGAATCCTTCTTAGCACATGGTTAGGTTCTCCTTCAAGGTCCTGGAGGAATTTAGCCACAGATAAGGCGAGCTGAGTGGGGAAAACGGCCTCTATTCCATAAACAAGTTGGAAAGGAGAGACGCCCAGGGATTTCTTAGTTTTCACCCGATCAGCCCAGAGAGCAAATTTGAGCTTTGAGTCCCAGGCCCTTTTATTGTCCTCCAGTAGCTTCTTAATAAGCTTGATCAAACTTTTATTGGAGGACTCTGCCAGTCCATTTCCTTGAGGATAGTAGGGAGTGGAGTGAATTAGTGAAATCTCAAAACATTCACAGAACTTGACCAGAGGCTCAGACCGAAAAGGGGCGGAATTATCAGTGACAATTTTGCTACGGCAGCCAAATCTAGCTATGATATCTTCCAGGAAGCTGATAATTACTTTGTGAGAAGTGATTCAAGTGGGGACAGCTTCTATCCATTTGGTGAAGTAGTCAGTTGTAGTCAGAACCCATCTATGCTAGCCACTTGAGGGAGGATGAATTTCTCCGATAAAGTCCAATCCCCACTGCTGAAAGGGTGCTGAGACTACCACAGGCTTTAATGGCAAGGATTTGAGCTGTTGCTTTCCTGAGAATTTCTGGCATTTGATGCAAGCTTTGATTTCCTTGCAGACATCAAGAAATAAGGTGGGCCAATAATACCCAGCTCGGAGGATCTTGTGATCTGTGGTCTTCCAAAAATGATGACCTCCACAGAGACCATTATGGAAATCGATCATAACCTTCTGTGCCTACTGCGGGTCCAGACACCTTAGTAATACCCCCAGAGGGTCTTTCCAATACAAGGTTTGGTCAATGAGGCAATACCTAACAGCTTTGAGCTTTAAATCTCGTGTCTTACTTCTTCCCAATCCATCAGGGGGCTTCAATTCTTTTAGAAAGTACAAGATGTCCTTGTACCAGGGGCATGCTGCTAATGGTATGATGGTCTGAGAATCCTTGTCGGATGACTCAGCTTGTTCGTTGATGAAGTTAATTCCCAAGGCTTTACAGTTGGATTCAGCCAGCAGCTTGGCCAAACCCTGCCCCTTTATCAGCTTGGTGGGCTTGATTTCCAGATCAAACTCTATAATTTTGGCAATCCACTTGCCTCGTCTTCCGTCTATGTCAGGTTGTATAAGAATGTCCTTCACAGAAGACGAAGGGACATACGCAGTGATCTTTGAATGCAAGACATAGACTCTGAATGCTTTGAGAGCTTTTACCAGGGCATAAGCCTGCTTCTCCATGATCTCGTACCGGAGCTCTGCATCTCTCAGAGCCTTGCTAAAAAAGGCAATAGGCTGCTCTTGTCCTTGCTTGTTTTTCTGCAATAAGACTGTTGCAACTGTATCACAAGAAGCAAAAGAAAATATCAGGAAATCTTTGGAATAATCGGGACTGATTAGCACAGGTGCCTCAGTCAATGCTTTCTTTATCTGGACAAAATATTCCCTGGGTTCAGCAGTCCATTTTACTTTGTTCCCCTTCCTGAGCATGGATGTGATGTGTTTCACCAACTCAGCAAAATTTGAAACAAATCTCCTTAGAAAATTTATCCTTCCCAAAAATGCTTGAACCTCTTTCTTAGATCTGGGAAGTGGCAGGGCCTGAAGTGCTTCTACCCTGTCAGGATCAATCCTCACTCCCCCTGCTGACACTATATGGCCCAATAGTTTTCCCTCTTGCATAGCAAACAATGATTTCTTGGGGTTTAAAGATAGGCCATACCTCCGACACTTCCTGAACACCCTTTTTAAGTGGAAACATTGCTCTTTATCAGTCTTGGAGAAGACTGTTATGTCATCTAGGTAAATCACCACAAACTTATCTTTTTCCCCGATGAAGGCTATGTCCATGGCTCGCTGAAATGTGGCTCCCGCATTCATCAATCCGAAGGGCATTTTGGCATACATGAATGTACCCCAAGGAGTGGTGAAGGCCGTTTTTTCCCTGTCTTCAGGCATGACTGATATCTGATTGTAACCAGAGAAACCATCAATCATGTATATTCTGGAAGCACCGGTGACCTTCTGCGATATGTGCTCCATGTTGGGCAGGGGATAATTATCTTTCCTTGAGCTCCTGTTCAGGTTTCTGAAATTGACACAGAGTCTGATTTTGCCACTTTTCTTTCTTACTGGGACCAAATTGGCCACCCAGTCAAAATATCTCAAGGGGACAATGATCTGGGCATCCAGCAGCTTCTTCACTTCCCTCTCCATGACAGGTAGCAGTATGGGATTTATCTGTCTTAGCTTCAGCTTGAATGGCTTAGCCTCTTATTTCAGTGGGATCTTGTGCTCAATAACTGATGTGTCATACGTCTTGAGGTCTTCGTAGGTCCATGCAAACACATCAGCAAACTCCCTTAGTAGCTCAGTATATTCAGCCCTCTGCTCCTTGGTCAAACTCCTTGACAACTTGAAAAACTTGGGCTCCTCTAGTGTGCCTATGTTGCACTCAACTGTGTCAGCCTCATCTCCCGAAATCCTACCCTTTACTGCCACATCATTCCCATCAAACAACCTTTCTAATGGGATTAGTCCTTTTGGTATGTGATTGCTTGGTAGCTGTATAATCTGGTGGTCAGCAACTTTATTCAAGAATTCCCCAGGGTGATGGTCAGGTTCTCCTTCCATGTCAGGATCCTCATCTATGTGTAATGAAAAAAAGTCATCAATGGATTGAAGAAACTTTTCAATCTCCTGATCATCTTCAAATACCCTCCAATGTCTGACATTGTCTGGTACAGAGGGTCTATACTTTATTTCAACATCGGATCCAACAGTGGGCAGTGCAGGAACTTCGAGCACACTAGCTGTGAAAGCTAAAAAGTCGGCTGGAGCATTTTCTTCCCTGGGAATAAAAGAGATGTTAAAAGCCAGGAAGAAATTATCGACTAGGTCCCATACCATGTTCTTGTAATTCTTGAGTCGAGGATGCTTGGCCTGATAAACGTTTTTGACCTGTTGGACAATCAGTTCTGCATCTCCAAACACAGCTATCTCCCTTATTTCCATCTCTTGTGCAGCCCTTATACCTAGAACAAGAGCTTCATACTCTGCCACATTGTTGGTGACTTCGAATTCCAGCTTGTATGACAAAGATACGGTCTCTTGACTAGGGGACACGAATACTATCCCGGCACTTGCACCCATACTGGAGGAAGCTCCATCAAAGAACATCTTCCAAATAGAGGTGGTTGGAGGGGATGCCTCCTGATTAAGAATGGGTTGCTTTATGATATGCAAAGGAGCCTCATGGGTGTGGGTGAGCTGCAGTAGACTGGAGCCTAAATTAGTGTCCAAGGCATAGATGGGGTGATTTGTAGGATTGGCTTCATCACTGATTATGTAGGCCAATTGAGCTTCTTTGTACAGTCTCCTATGTTCCCCCCCAAACACTGGAATGGTGGCATATGTGAGATCCATCTGTAAGGTTCCCCCCAATCTCTTTATCCAAGATCTTGACAACATCATGCCAAACTTAGGGGGGACGTCGGCTACCACAACATCCATGACCATACTCTTCATGGGCAGCTGAAACAGGGAAACTACCAGGTCCTTGATGACTCCCAAACACCGAACCCTCCTGGAGTCGAAAGAATAGAGGTCATGATAGGCTCGAGTGACTTCCAATCCCAACTCTTCCATGACAGTTTTGGGCATGAGGTTGTGAGAGGCCCCTGAATCCATAAGGCAATTATGCAGCACTTTGTCATGTATGTTCAGGGATGTGTAGAAGGGAGGGGATGAATCATCTCTATCTTCTACCATGGGACCTAGGACAACTGCAGGCCTTTCATCTTGGAGGTTTATGGAGTCTGTGAGAGGGTACAAGGCTTCAGATTTCAACAGCTCAGAGAAGCGTTTTTTGAATTCCCCATGTTTAATTAACTCAGTGAGTGGCACAGGAATTCTGATCTTTTGAATCTCATGTTCGAAATTGAAAGAAGACATAGGCTTTGGGAGTTCTCTAATTTCAGGAACATGATTATGGACAATGGGAGAGAGAGGTTGATCCTTCTTACCTCTTTGAGCATCTGCTACTTCATTAGCCGGTTTCTCGGTTCTATTGGATTGCTCAGGATCATCAGGTACTGCTGATTTTTTGTCAGACCTCAGGTTGTACCTGCCTCGACCGCCGCTAGCTTTATCTCCCTTGCTCAATTCATTCAGCTGACCATCCATGAGAGACTCTTCATAAGCAGTCTGAGTGAGATGAGGGAAAGGAGGAGTGACCTCTAAGTAGTGTATTTTAGGCTCAGGCTCGTCTGTTTCTCCTTCTTCTTCATCAGCAACAAAATTGTTCTGAAAGGGAGCCTGAATTCTTAGATCGTCCCTGTCTCTTCCTTTCTCTTTGTGTATAGTTGGGGGAGCAACATAATTTGGCCTTCTGAAACCTCCCTTATTCTCAACAGCCTAAGGGCCCTTGTTCGCCTGCCTCCTTTCCACCTTCAATCTCTCCATCTCTTCCTTCAGGAAGTTCATCACTTGGGTTAGCTCATTTACTTGAGGGTGGGGCAGTGATGGGCCAGAAGTTGAGGCTTCCGATTTTTCCTTTATTATGTCTGCGTCGACCTCGTTCCTTAGTCTGTTAGCTGCCAATATGTTGGATTCCACTTCTACGGCAGCGTCTTGCATTTGAGCTAAGGAGGTAGCTCTTCTTTCTCTTAATAGCAGGCAGAAATTAGGGTCAAATGCACCAGCATAGGAAACTTGAGCAGAGGCTTCTGAGGGCTTTATCTCTGCAGGGATCTTATTGTACATCTTATTAAATCTTTTGGAGAAGTCTGAGACAGACTCTCCTTCTATTTTCTTCAAAGCCCCAAACTCTGTCATGTATAGATATAATCCTTCTTGTCCCCCCACTGTCTCAGGAAAACACTATCCAAAGCCTCAATTCCAGCAATAGATCCGGGGGCTAGTCCTCTAAACCATTTCCTGACCTCACCCTCCAAGATCTGGACAAAGACTCTCATCCAGACATCTTCATTTTCAATGTTTAGGTTGTCTGCATAACTGTAAAAAGCATCCAAGTGCTCCTCAGCAGTTATGTCTCCCTCCCCACTGAACTTGGGCATGTATTTCAAATAGTCTCCAGCAGGGAGGGGATTCATAGGATGGGGTAGGATTAAAGGAGCATATCTAGCAGCGACTATAGAATCCATTCTATTCAGAGGGGGATTAGCACCAGCCATAGGAATATTAGGTGGAGGATAACTAGGAGGAGAAGGTGTGTGAACGGGAGATGAAGGAGACGACGGGGAAAGCGGAGAGAAGGCTAAGGGACCTGAACGTGCAGATGCTCCTCTCTGTGTAACAGCAGTAATAAAAGGAGGGGTAGTGAAACCTTCAGAGGTTTGAGGTCTGTGTTGAGGCGCAACTTCCAGGGAGGGGGGAGTGACAAGGATCTCTCCTTCTGATACCAGACCAGGAGGAGAAAACTCAGCAGGAACACTCCCAAAATTCAAAAAACGGGAAACCTCAGAGGGAGGACGACTAGGAAGATGAGAATAAGAAAATGGAGTTCTCACAGAAGGGGAAGGCGAATTACTTGTTTCGGCGATGGAAACTTCTTTCGCAGAGCTCTTTCCCTTTCTGCGCACCACTTCTGAGTCAGCTTCTGGTGTAGCTAAAGGCAAGTGTGGATTAGACCTCGTGTGTCTGCCTCTCGAAGCCACAATTGATAGAACAGGTTCTCCCTAGCGGAGTCGTCACAGTGGAGTCGCCAGGTCCACAGTAGCAATCTTCAAGTTCTGATATCTGATGCACCTTCAGAATCAGTTGATCTTTGTCGTTCAAATCCGGGGAAAATATTCAACTTCGTCCCCGGCAACGGCGCCAGAAATGTTGGCGGCCGGAAGTCACTCCTGGATTGCTTGCAGGAGCAGAGCCCGACGCCCATCAGTTTAATGTCACGATTTTTTTAAAGGGGGTTATCGAATGGAGAAGAACTCAGAACAATATCGTCTCAACTCAGAAACTAGGCCAAGCATGCATGAACGAGTGAGGTCCTGATAAACTTCAAACAGTGAGTTGCAATAAAGGGTGAGTAGGAGGAAGACTTGCGTGAGAAGAATGCTAAGGTCTATTATAAACATCCGGTTCGTAACAGAGTGGAGAAGAAAGCATATGAACACAAAATCCTTTTACATTCAAACATAGAAGACCATAGAATACAATAATGTCACAACAAATCCTTTATCATAACAAAATTGCAACAATCCACGTGAATCCTTTGACTGTGAACTCTCTGGCATGAGATGAAACATAGATGAAAAAGGAGAATTGTTTGTCATAAACCAAGAAGTCTCAAACACAGAGGCATAACCAGGAAACCAGAATGTTTGTTGAAACTTTACAGTCGGGAGCTTAGCTCTACCATCGATAGATACAAAAATGGAGAAAACGCCTTCATATACTCAGAACTACAACAGCAGCGAAATCAAGACACTGCATTGAAGGCTTTGCATCTACATGGATTTCTGACAGTCAACCTCTGAGAGGTCGTGCATCTTATGTCAGACGCAATCTGACTCTTTGACAGTTCCAACGGTGAATCGACGTGCCTTTAATTCATGGTCGTGCTTTCCTATTATGGCGGAGGCGATATCTAACCACCACCAACCGCTTCAATAACTGCTTCATCGAGATCGAGGATGACCCGGCCAACTCGGCACTTCTGTAACGTGGAGGGCCTCTTGCGCTGCCACCTGGAATAACTGAATGGCTTGAATAATATGTGTGGAGGCCAGCGCGGAAGGTGGGGCACGGGAATGGAGTGATGGGGTCGGAACAGCGGGGGGGGCGGAGTCAGAAGCGATCAGGGAGCGAGAGAGGTTACAGGGGAGACACATGGAAAAAGGCGATAAGCGGAGGAGGCAGGAGAGTAGATGTGATGGATATGGGAGGCTGACGTGGAGGGAAGGAAGCACGTGGCAGGCAGTGGGTGGATGATGATAAGGAAGGAAGGCCACGCGGACCAAAGAGAGGAGGTGGATGGATGATACATGGCAGCAGGAGACAGGTGGAAAGGAAGATGACATAACAGGAGAAAGGCCCACGCAGACTAAACACAGAGCAGCTAGGAATGATAGGATTGCGTGAGCGCCGTTGATCTGGGCACTACGATCTCGGTCGTCGAAAAGTTGTGTCTGCGATTCCGGACACCCCCCTCCGCTTAAAGGTAGAAAGGCAGGGGGGGTCCGGAATTGTCTTTATTGTCGTTGATCCGAGTGCGCTGATCTGGACCATTGGAGAGGTGCGCCCCCG